>SJYS01015477.1:325743-351971 GCA_006410695.1 Philantomba maxwellii
GCCGCCACAAACACACACCGCCAGGCTCCTCTGTCTGTGGGATTCTCCAGGCAAGAATACTGGAGTGGGTTGCCATTTCCTTCTCCAGGAGATCTTTCCAGCCCAGGGATCGAACCTGTGTCTCTGTGTCTCCTGCCTTGGAAGACAGGTTCTTTACCACGAGCACCACCTAGGAAGCCCTGTGATGTGCTTTCAGTGACCCAAATTGGGTTATCCATGGCTTTTCAGCAGTGTAGACTGTATAAAGATTGGTTTACTTGTATGATGACAGTGTGGGAGATGCACTGTACGATAGTAAGAGCCACATTGAAAGCTTCCTGGCAAATACAGACATGATGATGTTATTGAGGGTTCTCTCTTTCTTTCTTTCTCTGTCTCTCTTACATTCTGTACAATTGTAGTCCTAGCAGTGGCGTATGCTTTTTAAAAGATCTTGAGTACAATACTGCATGTTCAGAAGTGAGGTAGCCTATTTTTTTCCAGTGGAAACCTATAATAATGAAAATATGGAAGAAGAGAACTTGAAGAGACTGAAAGAAGTTAGTGTCACTGATATCGCAAGATTGAAAGACAACCCAGAGGTCATCAAATGTTCCCTTCTCTTTCCACAGATGAGGACAGGGAGGATTATAGAGGTGGGGTGACTTGGTCAAACTCACCCAGCTTCTAAATGGCACAGCAGGGACTCAGTTTTATTGTCCAGTATTCTTTCTTCTACAAATGGTTCCTAGTAAGGGTTGGATTCAGAACACTCATTTTGAGGGTTATTTTTGTCTTGAGAACTCAGGGAATGGAATTTGTACCTTTCCTTCATAATCTATCCCAGAAAGAAAATTTTTCCTTAAACACAGTCCAACTGTCTTCTTGGAGTAATTTAAATATACAAACTCAGGCCTGCTGTGAAAGTATCATGATACCATAACATTTGAATATGGTCAAGAGAAAAAACCGGAGAAGGCAATGGCACCCCACTCCAGTACTCTTGCCTGGAAAAGCCCATGGACGGAGGAGCCTGGTGGGCTGCAGTCCATGGGGTTGCGAAGAGTCGGACACGACTGAGCGAATTCACTTTCACTTTTCACTTTCATGCATTGGAGAAGGAAATGGCAACCCACTCCAGTATTCTTGCATGGAGAATCTCAGGGACGGGGGAACCTAGTGGGCTGCTGTCTATGGAGTCGCACAGAGTCGGACCCGACTGAAGTGACTTAGCAGGGGCAACAGCAAGAGAAAAAACACATTTTAGGCTAGGCACATTTAGTATGCTTTGTCCTCCTTTTGCCCTGACTCAGGCATCTCAAAGGCTCTTCCTTACTTTCTTTCCTCCTGTATTTAATGTCTCTCCCACCGCAATGTGAGCATCATGAGGACCAGGGTCTTTATGTGTTTCATTCTCAGTTGTATGAATAGTGCTTGGCACAAAATAAGTGCCAAGTGGATGTTTGCTGAGGGACTAGTATGTTTATTGAGTGCCTACTATGTGCCAGACACTCTTCTTGGCACCCTGGATGCATAGCCTCCCTCAGTACCAAGAATAGGGAAGAGGAGGGAGGAAACACATCTGACTCTGATAGAGAAGTGAGGTTTAAATTCATCCTGCCTGTCCTTGGCAAACTCAGAGGAAATATTTTGACTTAAGAACAAGCAGCTTCTTTCCCTGACCCTCACATCACTGTAGTCACTCCATGCCTTACCACGCTACCACAGGTCACACCCGTGTCTGCTGGCACACACACTTGTGGGCCAGTTTGAAGTGGCTTAAGTAGCACCTGAATTACCATGTATCTCCCTAATGTTTGTTTCTCACACCCTTGCTTGGTACCTAAGATCCCCACTGTTGAATGATTCTCTGTGTTAAGGAATGTCTATAGTAGATCCATTTTAAATAATAAAAATTTTCTCTAGAGACACCAAGCATTAACCATAAGCAACACCAGAACCTTTAATTATTTTTTTAGGTTAGTCATTGAGAAGAGTACAATTTATGGGAAATGAGCATAAATAGTTACGTTCTATTGAGGGAAGAGAGAGAAGTGGAAGCTGGGCATGTTCTAGAACAGTGCTACTCAAAGAGTAGTCTGGGGACTGCCCCCGGTCTATAATGTGATTAGTAGCTTGCAGGGCCACTAAGAACTCTTTTTAATTAAAATGATTTGGTTTTTGGTATTGCGACTTTTCTAATTGAAGGAAGCAGCATAATTCACATTTGTTCAAGTACCAACCTCTTATTTTGTCATTGTCTGCTAAAAAACAGCTGATGGACCAGCTGTACAGAAGCACTGCTCTGGAAGCTTGGCTACTGTCTGGGTAGGTAGTCCTAGTAAAGCATTGTGGGAAAATCCCAGGGCTTGCAGGGGCAATGTGAAGACTCTGTTCCCTAGAGCATCAAGGATCAGTTCAGTTCAGTTCAGTTGCTCAGTCGTGTCCGACTCTGCGACTCCATGAATCGCAGCACACCAGGCCTCCCTGTCCATCACCAACTCNGGGGACTGCCCCCGGTCTATAATGTGATTAGTAGCTTGCAGGGCCACTAAGAACTCTTTTTAATTAAAATGATTTGGTTTTTGGTATTGCGACTTTTCTAATTGAAGGAAGCAGCATAATTCACATTTGTTCAAGTACCAACCTCTTATTTTGTCATTGTCTGCTAAAAAACAGCTGATGGACCAGCTGTACAGAAGCACTGCTCTGGAAGCTTGGCTACTGTCTGGGTAGGTAGTCCTAGTAAAGCATTGTGGGAAAATCCCAGGGCTTGCAGGGGCAATGTGAAGACTCTGTTCCCTAGAGCATCAAGGATCAGTTCAGTTCAGTTCAGTTGCTCAGTCGTGTCCGACTCTGCGACTCCATGAATCGCAGCACACCAGGCCTCCCTGTCCATCACCAACTCCCGGAGTTCACTCAGACTCACATCCATCGAGTCAGTAATGCCGTCTGGCCATCTCATCCCCTGTCATCCCCTTCTCCTCCTGCCCCCAGTCCCTCCCAGCATCAGTCTTTTCCAATGAGTCAACTCTTCGCATTAGGTGGCCAAAGTACTGGAGTTTCAGCTGGGCGTCAAGGATAGGGGAGATCAATTTTGCTTATTACGTCACAGCTTTGCCTAGGGTCAGGTTTGACTAAGTTGTTTTGTTTTGTTTTTATTCCCCTTCAGCATCTTGGCAAATACATGCTAAGGGGACACAACACCTTTAGTTTGTTGAGCATCAGTGTGTTGCAATGGAAAGAACAGTCAAATAGAAAAGAGCTCAAATCCATGGTTTTCCACATATCAGCTTGGTGATTGTGGACAAAATTCTTAACTTTTCCTGTTTCCTCTTTCATAAAGGGGAGCTACTGTAGGAGTTTTATTATAAACATCAAGTGTAGAGCATCCCTAAAAGCAGAGTGTCAGGCATAAGAATACTTCTTTGAATAGATGAACTGATTGTTATTTTCCATACTCTATCGCATTTACTCCTCTCAACAACTCTGGGAGCTATTATAAGCCCATTTGATAGATGAGGAAACAGAGGGTTAAAACACAAAGCCTAAGAAAAGTTAAACAATTTACCTAAAATTGAGACCAAAGCTAGAATGACTCATAGAGCTAAAGAACGGCTCTAAAGCAGCACTCACAATTTTTCTGAAGGCATCCTTGTTTTATCTGATACTAATCACTTAGCTGTGTGGGCAGTGACTTGAGAAAAGAAACTGAAGTGAATCATTAAGCCTCCAAGTTATTGTCTCCACTTTACAGACTATGAAAACGACTTGGGTGAGGAAATTCTATCAAGCACTTTAATATGGAGAAAAAGAAAAATAAAAAAGGTGAGATCTCGCTCAGGAGTTTTGAAAAGGTCAATAGGATTAATATACCCTTTGAACATAGTTATTTTAGCTGAAATAAGGAAATGGCATGGGGGAAACTTCACAGACTACTCATGTAATAGAAATGTAATGTATTTACCCTTTTTCTCTTCCTTTGTGGTGAATGTGGGATTACTTGAAGCAAACTGGTAGAATAAATGGTTATATCCGGAAGTTGTATTCTGGAAATGGGTGGATTATCTGTAAATGTTATTTTATATTCTCAGATTCATCAAAAATCATCAACTCAAGGTACCTTGAGAAGAATGAACAGATAATGGGCAACTAAAATTGATGGATTGGGAGCCTGAAGAAAATGTGTGCTCTTGGGGACATTTGCAGTTGCCTCCTAAGTTCTTTATAATTTAAACAAACTACCTCTAACTCACTTTATAGGTCAGACTTCATTTTTAACCTCCTGTGAAATGAAAATTAACCTTGAAGTAAATTCACAGAATTTCCCAGGTAGAAGTGAGAGTCCTAGCAGACATTAATAAGTGTTCTCAGGAAAAAAAGATTATGTAGTTAAACAGTTCTGAAGCTACTGGGTTCAGCAGAGGTTCATAGATTTCTTTAGTGCAGGACTTCTCAGAGCCTCTAAGTTCTAATGTGGACCATAAGCCTTTTCGAGGGCTGCAAATAGCCTAAACTTATTTGACTATCCCTGCATCCCCCTATATATTTTTCCCCAAAGAACACTTTTTAACATCTTGTGGGGTTAGTGTCCCCGTACTTTGTGAGAAATATTGATCTCTGTGCGTGTGTGCCAAATTGCTTCAGTCGTGTCTGCCTCTTTGAGACCCTACCCTCTTGAGACTGTAGCCTGCCAGGCTCCTCTGTCCATGGCTAGCTTGCCTCCTTTCATTGTTTCACAGTTATGTGCCCTATATTTAATGTCTTAGTTTTGTGTCTGTTTATGAGGTATGACTCTAAAGTAATACAATTTTAATTTTGTGATCATAAAAATATTGTTTGGAGATGAGTGTTATCTTCACAATAGAACCCTTGGGTGTGTTTATTCTTAAGTGTCTTGATGATGGTGCCTTCATTCAAAACAGCTTCAGAGCTTTTCTTTCGGTTATTGCTGTAGTCACATTACCAGACCTGCTCACAAGAAATCAGCCTTAGGACTGCAGAGCAACAACTGACTGGTGTTCTTGTGGTAAGAAAGAGCACTGGATTAGGGCATTAACAAAACTGTGGTTCTTTTAGCCTCCACTTGACCACTAACAAGTTAAGAGACTTTATCTCTTAAACTCTCAGAGCCTAGTTTCTTCATCTGTAAATCTTGTCACTAGAATAGCTTCTTTGTGGGGCCCTCATTTGGATTAAATGAGATAATGCTTGTGGAGATCTTTTATAGGATATGTATTAATTGGGTAGGCTCTGGAAGTTGACTGCTTGAGTTAGCTTCATAACTATACTATTTTCTAGCTTTCTGGCCTTAGGAAAATTATTTTACTCCATTTCTATCTTTTAGAATCATAAGAATCATAAGAATTTCTACCTAATAGGATTGTGTGGACTCATAGTTTATGTATAGTGCTTAAGCAAGTGCCTGAAACATAATAAATGTCCTATAAATACTATATGCTGTTAATCTAACCTGTAAAGAATTAGGTGAATTTGAAAGTACTTCCCTTTCAGGGGAGCTCTTGATTTTGTTAGGAGTGAATAGGTGGGAAAGCAAGGTAAAGGAAAGATAATTAAGAGGACAAGATTTGAGAATGATATCTGGGATAAAAAGCATATTGGCTAATCCTGGGTCAGAACGATCGAAGTTTGTGTATTAATTATTTTCTGTGGTGTAATAATAGTGTCACAAGCTTAGCATCTTAAAACAACACACACTTATTATTTCACAGTTTATATGGGTCAGGAATGTGGGCATGGCATAGTTGGCTCCTCTGCAAGGTTGCAGACTATTAGCCAGGGCTGTGATTTCATCTGAAAGCTTGGCCGGGAAGCGTTTACGTCCAAGTTCACATGGTGGTTGGCAGCATTCAGTTCCTTCCAGAATGTTGACTTAGGGCTTCAATTTCTGCCTGGCTATCAGTTGTAAACCACCCTCAACTTCTTACAGTATAGACTTTTTCAGCATGATGACTTGCTCCTCAAAGCCAGCAAAGGAGACAGTGTCTATTAACCAGATGGGTTATAGCCTCAGGTAATATAATCATAGTCATACAGTTTTGTATATACTGCTACCTTTACCATATTCTATTGCTAGGAGTGAGTCACAAACCTTGCCCACACTTGAGGGGAGGGGATCACCCTAGGAACACAGAGGGCATGAGGTCATGGAGCACCCTAGAATTTGCCTGTTATTGCAGATTGTTTCCAAAAATCAAGCCCAGCTGAAAAGGATGAGGATCACAGAAAGTACCCCTGAAACCCTTTTAAAACATGACATTTTGGGAACAAAAGCAGTGTGGTTGGAATATGTATAGTCTCCCAAGATGATCACTTTGAAAGGACAATAACTATTTCAATCAGAATTTACATTTGGTCATGCTGTTAGAAGCTGTTCGTGTTATTTCATACTCAGACTTCATCATTGCCAAAACTAAAAAGATTTTCTCTATAATCTGCATTTTTTTCATACACTTTAAATAACCCTTTGGCATTCTGCTTTGCATGGACTTTCCCCTAAAGGTCTGTCTAGGCTAATACATAGGTTGACTAGAGGTGCTTTTGATATGTAGCAAATCTTAGATATGACTTCTTATTACCTACAGAGATCTGAAAAGATGAATCTCCCTTTATTAAAATTTCCTTGATTTTTTACATTCAAGGCTTTGAATTTGAATTTACCACTAAATTCAGAAACAGTAGTTGCTTTTGTTTGGCTGTATAGGCCTGTAGGAGTTTGTGTTCAATAGCTCCAATGGTCTTTATTATAATTATAATCACCAAGATTTTGTTATTGAACTTATGACATTGGAGAAATGTTGTGTAGATCTATGTAATGCTCACCTACATGGTAATCACCTTACTGGAGAATGACACACACAGGCATCATAAAGAAACTGAGACTTGGTAAATACCTTTAGTGAAAACAATCTTAGGGCAAAAGGTCATCCTAACTTTCAGATATAAGGAAGCTACAAAGTCAGCAAATCATAGGATATGAAAATCTCTTAATTTAGTATGAGGAAGACAGATTTTAAGTTGTGCTTGAATAAGGGAATGTGAGATAACAGCCAACCACATGACAAATGGAAGTGGACAGGAAGGACCTTGCTCAATTTCTGCTCCACAGAAATCGCAGTGAGCCAATAATAAATGCATTTGGATGCTGCGATTGCTCCCTGGAAGAAAATCTGCTGTGAAGATTTTTCAAAACTCTGATCCATTTCCAGAATTTTCTAGTTATGTTATCGATTCATTATTTTCTCTTCATTCGAAACATTATTTATCAGTGACNATAAATGCATTTGGATGCTGCGATTGCTCCCTGGAAGAAAATCTGCTGTGAAGATTTTTCAAAACTCTGATCCATTTCCAGAATTTTCTAGTTATGTTATCGATTCATTATTTTCTCTTCATTCGAAACATTATTTATCAGTGACTTTGGTTTGTGGTTGAGTTCTACTGAGAATAAAATCAGCAAAAGCTTTCTACTTGAACTTCATTTTTACTTGGATGTTTTTGATAGAACCAATACAACCTGGAGTGTTTTTGTCACAGGCAAGCATAGGCTTGTACAGAGTAAAATCTGATATAGTCATCATTGAAACTTTGGCTCAAGGTAGAACATGTTTGCTGTATAAGTAAATGAAAAGTTTCTTTTAAATATTATTATTTTGGCAAATTAATACTCTTAAGCTCATACTTAAAAATCACATTCCTGGAATGAATCAGCTCAAGATCTCTAAAGAGAAAAACTAACCATATCTATGACAACATCACTGAACAAAAATGGATCTCATCCTCACGTTAGATTTTAGTCTAAGTTCTGCCCTATATATGACACTGGGGAGTTCACCTAACCCCAGACTTGGACATTATATCAATATTAAGGACTTCGAGATCTAGAATGTCATAAGACCTAGGGAGACAGAGGCGCAGAAACTTTTTACAAAGAATGTCAACTTTCTAACTTCTGATCTTTTAGTATTTTCAAGGCATAGCTGAGGTCACTGATTCCTATGAGCTGATTCCTGTGTACTGATTCCTATGAGCAGGTGTGAGAAAGGAAGTACAGGGATGATAAATGGATGACTATCAAGTCCCAGACTGTCAAAGGGCAAGTGTTATTGATTAGTGAAGCCACAGGTATTGAGCATTTTCAAGTGCAAAGCATAATGCCAATTATTGCAGAGAGTACACCAAGGATTAAGACATAAAATTATTTAAAATGCTCTAAGATAGAGGAAAAACAAATATTGATAAGTAAATAAAATAAGTGAAGGCAAGTCAGGGTATAATGTCACAGAAACTGTTCAGACCAGGCATTACTGAGGTTTACATGGAATGATCCTGTCTAGTTTGGATGGAATGGGCCCATAAAAGTTTTCATTGAAAGATGACGTTTGAAATGGACTTTCAACAATGGAGAGGAGGTTGCCTGATAAAAAAATGGAGGGACAGAAACTTGAGGTGGAGGGAGATGCAAAAATCTGCAGCTTGTAGAAGAGAAGACCTGGGCTTTGGGGATAAAGTTGAATTAAAATTAAACCATCCATTTGGTTGGAGAATGAGCAGCTGTGTTGAAAGAGCAGGCAATGGGCTCATGACTTTATCAACAGCAAAAGTATGAAAGCCTCGATGGGTTATGTGATTGGGCATTCTGGCTCAGGCAGCATACTGGCCTTCTGAGACAGACTCATTTTTATCTTTATGCCAGTAGAATGCACACTAAGGATACAACTGTCATTCCAAACAATATCATATCTTTTGCACTGACCTAGTGTAGTTATTGGAGAAGGCAATGGCACCCCACTCCAGTACTCTTGCCTGGAAAATCCCATGGATGAATGAGTCTGGTAGGCTGCGGTCCATGGGGTCGCTAAGAGTCGGACACGACTGAGAGACTTCACTTTCACTTTTCACTTTCATGCATTGGAGAAGGAAATGGCAACCCACTCCAGTGTTCTTGCCTGGAGAATCCCAGGGGCGGGGGAGCCTGGTGGGCTGACGTCTATGGGGTCGCACAGAGTTGGGCATGACTGAAGCGACTTAGCAGTAGCAGTGTACTTATACAACTTTTATCTGTGTAATGCGATGCTTTCTAACAGCACTAGAGAAATAGCTAACATCTTCATTATTCAGCAACATCAAGCACCATACAACATTCATTTTATCAGGAGCATAAAAAACTCTTCCAGGCTTCTATGTGGAGAAAACCACTCTTTCTTTAGTGTATCCTCTTGAACATGAAGATGGTCTGGCGCTTGTAAGGACTATTTCTAAACTTGGCTAAAAAATGTTGTACCTATTTTATTTTTTATCACCTGGTTGCTATCACATTGACATTGCTTTTGGGTATAACTGTTCTTTAAATATTTGTCTTGACTTCTCTGGTACACCTACATTAAAAAAATTCTATTTATTTATTTTTTTGTGTTACTGAATTCCATGCTAGCTGCCTGCATTGTCAAAGGGCCACGTAAAGGTATGTAAGGGATGAGTTGCTCTTGTGCAGTTTGCCTTGTCTTTGTCAACTGCAGGCACAACTCTCATGAATTATGTAAACATCTGTCCTGCAGTGAGCCCAGTAGTGCCTCAAGTATTCATAAAGAAGTCTCTCGAAGCTTCCCTGAAGGAATCACAGTCTCAGTGGTAGTGAGTGAAGTGAAGAGGCAGCAGCAGTTGTAAGGCTGAAATAAACACTGGGCCAAAGTCCTGAACAGAAATTTGGGCATTTCTGTGATCTATGTCAGTTGGTGTCTAACATCAAAGTACTTTTATAAATGAAAGAGGCCGATCAGTGAGGGAGCAGAGCCAAAATAACAACAGCAGCAACTTTAGCAGCAAAAAACATTTTCCAGGCACACGCGCCTACATGGTCAAAATCTAAGTTTCAGAAACTAACGTGTGCTTTTACTATGTGCAATGCATTGTGATTTCTCCTGCCCACTTCACTCCATTCCATTCCCTTTCCAAGGAGATACCAATCTAAAGGTCTCTGGCGGCTCGTTGTCTTTCTTTTTAGCTTAGTAGAAAGCTGGCTCTGTGGCCCTGAGTCACTCATAGGAAGAACAGGGCTGTGCTCTGGAGTCTCCCTATCATTTCTGGAAGCAGGAACTCCCTGCAGTTAGCTATTCCCTCTGCGTAAGTAAGGGCTTCTTTGATAGCTCAGTTTGTAAAGAATCTGCCTGCAATGCAGGAGACCCCAGTTTGATTCTAGGTCAGGAAGATCTGCTGGAGAAGGGACAGGCTACCCACTCCAGTATCCTTGGGCTTCCCTGGTGGCTCAGCTGGTAAAGAATCTGCCTGTAATGTGGGAGACCTGGGTTTGATCCCTGGGTTGGGATGATCCCCTGGAGTAGGGAAAGGCTACCCACTCCAGTATTCTGACCTGGAGAATTCTATGGACTGTATGGTCCATGGGGTCACAAAGAGTCGGGCAGACTGAGCGACTTTCACTTTCACTTTCAGTGTAAGTGTGTGGATCCCTCTGGACTGATTTGCTTACTGTGTGCATCCAGTCTCATCAAGTCAGTAGGGCAACGAGTGCTTGGTGATCTTATGCATGCTGCTTTTTCTCTACTTATCAGTCATCTTCCTACAAATCCTACTTTATATTTACTTTGCATGGTGCTGGGGATGTGTGTTGATGACCACATATCCCTCACTCCCCCCAAACTAAGAGACACATTTGAACAGGTGGGAGGTGGTATTTTGAAAAAGCTTAGCAGGTATCTCTGGCTCTTACCTCCCTACACCCAGTGATGAGAAGCCTTGTTGTAGAGCTATAGAACACTGTTCTGGCCTGAGAATGTACAAATGATGTGGAGTGGGAAAACTGTGGTGCCCAGGTGTGTGTGGGGGCATCAATGTTCATAAACAAACTGGGGTTTTGGAAAAAAGTTCTCCANATAGAACACTGTTCTGGCCTGAGAATGTACAAATGATGTGGAGTGGGAAAACTGTGGTGCCCAGGTGTGTGTGGGGGCATCAATGTTCATAAACAAACTGGGGTTTTGGAAAAAAGTTCTCCATTTTCTCCTCACACTTTAAGTGCTTCAGGAAGTTACCTTGAAAATATGTATGTCAACTCTGCACTACTGACATGTGGGCTAGATGGTGCTTGTTGTGGGAGGCCTGTCCTGTGCGTTGTAGGATGTTTAATACCATCCCTGGCCTCTATTCATCAGATAC
This sequence comes from Philantomba maxwellii, assembly GCA_006410695.1. NCBI lineage: Eukaryota > Metazoa > Chordata > Mammalia > Artiodactyla > Bovidae > Philantomba > Philantomba maxwellii. Next base: position 336,916 of record SJYS01015477.1, read on the forward strand.
CAGTTGCCCATACTCCTGCCCCTGAGTTGTGACAATCAAAGACAATCAAAGACAATCCAGACATTGCCAGATGTTCCCTGGGGACCAAAATCATCCTTAGTTCAGAATCACTGCTTTACACGAAACGTAAACATTAATGCTTTCCTGTATACATGTCATACTAATTGTTTTGTGAAAGGGTCAAAACACTTCTACTCTGAACACAATAACGTTAAACATTTAATAGTGTTCCTGCTTAGTTTTGATATATGTGGATATTACATTTTCATATATAGATGTTCAACATATTTTTACAGCGGCCATTAAAATGCTGTAGACTACTACTCAGTATAGCAGTAAATATAACTACTCCTCCCACCCTTTCTTTGATCTATAGGGTCACCAGGGAGAATACTATTAGAAGGACTTACTAGGTAATGAAAAATGGAGGTTCTACTAGATATTGATTAAAGAGCAATGCCTTAACAGTAAGTCCCATGGTTAATGCTACAACTTAATAATAAATAAGCATCAATAAAATGTATTAATAAGTCATAGGAGTTTCCGAGGTTAATGTTTACAATAGAGTTCACAGTGAGCCCTTTTCAGAAATGAAATATAAAAAGTTTATATGGTGTCATTCTAGCCACATTGGCAATCTAGTGTCAGCTTGACCCGCTGCCTGTCCTGTTCTTGGCTATCTTTCTCTTTCTTCCTCTCAGTGTGTTCTAGGAAATGAAAAATACCTGGACCTAAACAAAACATAGGAAGGAAAGGGAAGCAGCTGGGAAAATAATAATCACACCACACATTCCAGAGCTTTTGGCTTCTCTGGTCTTTGGAATAATCCCTCCTATAGTGCTTCTCCTCTAGCAGAATGATTGCCTGCTGATCAGGGGAAGGTGTTTGCCAGGCTTAGGAGAAGCCCAGAATCACTCAGCGAGAATGCAATGTCCTTTGTATCCAAGAAACAAACAGTAGTTAGCCTCGCAGCATTTAATATCCACAGCAAGGCGGAGGTTACCAGAGAAAACTGAGAAAATATTGTAGGACTTGCTTGTGAAACCTCAATTACCAAGGCTGTTTGGCTTGTGGAAAAAGGAGCTAATTGTTTTTGAGCAGAGTTATTTTTCTTTTTTTCATTGTTCCTTCTTCATTGTCTTTTATTTGCACTCATTCTTTTTGTTGCCCCTTTGTTCTATGAAAGATGTACATGCATGTGTGTTCACGCATACATAAGCATATACACACAGAAATACCCACACAATGACATTTCTATTGGACCTTCATTACCTGAAAGCTACGGAAATGGAAGGGAGACTCGCCTTTGCACAAGTTCTCTTAGCTTAAAGTATCTCTTTGCCTACATTTAGCTTACTTTTGATATCTCTGTTGCAAAAGAGAGCAAGACATTGAAAATATATTTCAAAATAATTTTTAAAGGGCTTTCTACAAAAAACCTTTGACAAAATTCAGCACNCTTTGCCTACATTTAGCTTACTTTTGATATCTCTGTTGCAAAAGAGAGCAAGACATTGAAAATATATTTCAAAATAATTTTTAAAGGGCTTTCTACAAAAAACCTTTGACAAAATTCAGCACCCATGATTATGATTAAAACTCTTCAAAAAAATGGGCATAGAAGGAGCCTACCTCAACGAAGTAAAGCCCATATATGATACACCTACAGCAAACATTATTCTCAATGGTAAAAAACTGAAAGCATTCCCCCTAAGATCAGGAACAAGACAAGGGTGTCCACTTTCACCAATATTATTCAACATAGTTCTAGAAGTCCTAGCTACAGCAGTCAGAGAAGAAAAGAAATAAAAGAAATCCAGATTGGAAAAGAAGAAGTAAAGCTCTCACTGTTTACAGATGACCTGATACTGGACATAGAAAACCCTAAAGATAGTATCAGAAAATTACTAGAGCTAATCAGTGAATTTAGCAAAGTTGCAGAATACAAAATCAATACACGGAAATCACTTGCATTTCTGTATACTAACAATGAAAAATTAGAAAGGGAAATTAAGGAATCAATCCTACTCACCGTTGCAACAAAAACAATTAAATATCTAGCAATAAACTTACATAAGGAGACAAAAGAACTGTGCACAGAAAATTATAAGACACTAATGAAAGAAATCAAAGATGACATAAACAGATGGAGAGATATTCCATGTTCCTGGGGAGGAAGAATTAATATTGTGAAAATGACTATGCTACCAAATGCAATCTACAGCTTCAATGTGATTCCTATCAAATTACCAACGGCATTTCTCACAGAGCTAGAACAAAAATTTCACAATTCATATATGGAAACACAAAAGACCCTGAATAGCCAAAGCATCTTGAGAAAGAAGAATGGAGATGGAGGAATCAGTCTTCCTGACTTCAGGTTATGCTACAAAGCTACAGTAAAGAAGACAGTATGGTACTTGCACAAAAACAGAATTATAGACCAATGGAACAAGACAGAAAGCCCAGAAATAAACCCATGTGCCTATGGGTACCTTATTTTTGACAAAGGAGGCAAGAATATACAATGGGGCAAAGACAGCCTCTTCGATAAATGGTGCTGGGAAAACTGGACAACTACATGTAAAAGAATGAAATTAGAATACTTCCTAACACCATACACAAAGATAAACTCAAAATGGATGAAAGACCTAAGTGTAATACCAGAAACTATAAAACTCTTAGAGGAAAACAGGCAGAACACTCAATGACATAAATCAAAGCAAGATCCCCTATGACCCACCTACTAGAGTAATGGAAATAAAAACAAAAGTAAACAAGTGGGAGCTGATTAAACTTAAAACTTTTTGCACAGCAAAGGAAACTATAAGAAGGTGAAAAGACAACTCTCAGAATGGGGGAAAATAATAGCAAATGAAACAACTGACAAAGGATTAATTTCCTAAATATACAAACAGCTCATACAACTCAATACCAGAAAAACAAACAACCCAATCAAAAAGTGGGCGAAGACTTAAACAGACATTTCTCCGAAGAAGACATACAGATGGCTAACAAACACATGGTAAGATGCTCAGCATCACTCATTATTAGAGAAATGCAAATCAAAACTACAATGAGCTATCCCCTCACACTGGTCAGAATGGCTGTCATCAAAATGTCTACAAACAATAAATGCTGGAGAGGGTGTGTAGAAAAGAGAATGCTCTTGCACTGTTGGTGGGAATGTAAATTGATACAGCCACTATGGAAGACGGCATGGAGATTCCTTAAAAAACTAGGAATAAAACCACTGTAAGACCCAGCAATCCCACTCCTAGGTGCATACCCTGAGGAAACCAAAATTGAAAAAGACACAGGTATCCCATTGTTCATTGTGGCACTATTTACAATAGCTAGAACACAGAAGCAACCTAGATGTCCACTGACAGATGAATGAGTAAAAAAGTTGTGGTACATATGCACAATGGAATATTACTCATTTATAAAAGGGAATGCCTTTGAGTCATTTCTAATAAAGTGGTTTAACCTAGAACCTGTTATGCAGAGTGAAGTAAGTCAGAAAGAGAAAGATAAATATTGTATTCTAATGCATATATACGGAATTGAGAAAAATGGTACTGAAGAATTTATGTATAAGGCAGCAATGGAGAAATAAACATAGGGAATAGACTTATAGATATGGGGAGAGGGGAGAAGAGAGTGAGATGTATGAAAGAGAAGACAGATAGAGAGAGAAAGGCAGAGAGAGACAGATACCTGTGTATATTCCTACCACCCAAAGGTGGCCATCAGTAGTCTTCTGAACAATGTTATATAAAACCCCGTACAATCTTTTGCAGTTGTTACCTTGCAAGGTCCACAAATGAGAAAGAAGGCCAGGCTGCATTTATCTTTGTTCTCTTTTTATTCCTAGCAGAGCTAGCACAGTAAATATTTGCTGAATGTTAATGATTTTAACTTTATTTTGAAGTTACTCAAAATATGTTGGTGAATGAAGAGAACTAGCCAGCAGGAAGTGAAAATCTGTGGGATCATAGAAGCTGCAAGCAATCATTCTGGCTGAAGTTCTCATGTTACAGGTGAGGGACATAAAACTCAGAATGCTTTAGGAACTTGCCTAAGGCCTGTCAGTGGCAGAAACAGGAGATAACCCTGTTGTATACTTTCATAACTAATCTTTCATAATCTAAAATCCTCTTGATTGAGGTTGCTCAGAAAAGTCCCACAATATTTATTTATTTAAAAGTCAACCTTTTCACCATGAACAAAGTGAAAAAACAACATACTGAATGGGAGAAAATATTTGCAAATGATGCGATCAGCAAGGGATTAATTTCCAAAATATACAGATAGCTCATACAGCTCGGTATCAAAAAAAAAACCCAATCAGAAAATGAGCAGAAGACCTAAATAGACATTTCTCAAAAGAAGACATACAGATGGCTAACAGGTGCATGAAAAGATACTAAACATCACTCATTATTCAGTTCAGTTCAGTCGCTCAGTTGTATCTGACTTTTTGCGACCCCATGAATTGCAGCACGCCAGGCCTCCCTGTCCATCACCAACTCCTGGAGTTCACTCAAACTCATGCCCATCGAGTCGGTGATGCCATCCAACCATCTCATCCTCTGTCATCTCCTTCTCCTCCTGCTCCTAATCCTTCCCAGCATCAGAGTCTTTTCCAATGAGTCAACTCTTCGCATGAGGTGGCCAAAGTACTGGAGCTTCAGCTTTAGCATCATTCCTTTCAATGAACACCCAGGACTGATCTCCTTTAGAATGGACTGGTTGGTCTCCTTGCAGTCCAAGGGACTCTCAAGAGTCTTCTCCAAAACCACAGTTCAAAAGCACCAATTCTTCGGCACTCAGCTTTCTTCACAGTCCAACTCTCACATCCATACATGACCACTGGAAAAACCATAGCCTTGACTAGACAGACCTTTGTTGGCAAAGTAATGTCTTTTGCTTTTGAATATGCTATCTAGGTTGGTCATAACTTTCCTTCCCAGGAGTAAGCATCTTTTAATTTCATGGTTGCAATCACCATCTGCAGTGATTTTGGAGCCTCCCAAAATAAAGTCTGACACTGTTTCCACTGTTTCCCCATCTATTTCCCATGAATTGATGGGACCAGAGGCCATGATCTCAGTTTTCTGAATGTTGAGCTTTAAGGCAACGTTTTCACTCCACTCATTATTAGAGAAATGCAAATTAAAACCATAGTGAGGTCTCACCTTACACCTCAGAATTGGTGATCATCAGAAAGTCTACAAATAATAAATGCTTGGGAGGGTGTGAAGAAAAGGAAACCCCTCTCTTAAACTGTTGGTGGGAATGCAAATTGGTGTAGCCACTGTGGCAAACAGTATGGAGGTCCCTTCAGTTCAGTTCAGTTCAGTTCAGTTGCTCAGTCGTGTCCGACTCTTTGTGACCCCATGTCCATCACCAGCTCTCGGAGTTCACTCAAACTCATGTCCATTGAGCTGGTGATGCCATCCAGCCATCTCATCCTCTGTCATCCTCTTCTCCTCCTGCCCGCAATCCCTCCCAGCATCAGGGTCTTTTCCAATGAGTCAACTCTTCGCATGAGGTGACCAAAGTATTGGAGTTTCATCTTCAGCATCAGTCCTTCCAATGAACAGGACTGATCTCCTTTAGGATGGACTGGTTGGATCTCCTTGCAGTCCCTTATAAAACTAAAAATAAAGTTACTGTATGATCCAGCAAAACCTACTCCTGGGCATATATCTGGAGGAAACTCACTTGAAAAGGTACTTGCATTCCAATGTTCACTGCAGCACTTACAATAGCCAAGACGTGGAAGCAACCTAAATGTTCATCAAAAGATGAATGGATAAAGATATGATGTGTGTGTATTTACACACACACACACACACACACACACACACACTGGAATGTTAGCCATAAAAAAGAATGAAATAATACCATTTGCAGCAATATGAATGAACCTGGATATTATCATACTAAGTGAAGTAATAAGTCAGATAGAGAAAGACAGATATCATTTGTTATCACTTAAATCTTAAAAAAATGCAGAATCTAAAAAAAAAATGATAAAAATGAACTTACAAAATAGAAGCAGACTCACAGATTCAGTTCAGTTCAGTTCAGTTCAGTCGCTCAGTTGTGTCCGACTCTTTGCGACCCCATGAATTGCAGCACGCCAGGCCTCCCTGTTCATTACCATCTCTCAAAGTTCACTCAGACTCGTGTCCATCGAGTCAGTGATGCCATCCAGCCATCTCATCCTCAGTCGTCCCCTTCTCCTCCTGCCCCCAATCCCTCCCAGCATCAGAGTCTTTTCCAATGAGTCAACTCTTCGCATGAGGTGGCCAAAGTACTGGAGTTTCAGCTTTAGCATCATTCCTTCCAAAGAAATCCCAGGGTTGATCTCCTTCAGAATGGACTGGTTGGATCTCCTTGCAGTCCAAGGGACTCTCAAGAGTCTTCTCCAACACCACAGTTCAAAAGCATCAATTCTTCGGCGCTCAGCCTTCTTCACAGTCCAACTCTCACATCCGTACATGACCACAGGAAAAACCATAGCCTTGACTAGATGGACCTTAGTCGGCAAAGTAATGTCTCTGCTTTTGAAAATACTATCACTTCATGGGAAATAGATGGGGAAACAGTGGAAACAGTTTATTTTTTGGGGCTCCAAAATCACTGCAGATGGTGACTACAGTCATGACTCACAGATTAGAGAATTAATATTTTGTTACTATGAGGGAAAGGTAAAGGGGGAGGGATAGATTGGGAGATTGGGATTGACATGTAGACACTTCTATATTTAAAATATTAATAGGTAATCAACAAAGATCAACTGAATAGCACAGGGAATTCTGCTCAATATTCTGTAATAACCTAAATGGGAAAAAATTTGAAAAGAGAATAAATACATATGTATGTATAACTGAATCACTTTGCTGTACACCCCAAACTAGTACAACATTGTTAATCAACTATACTCCAACATGAAATTAAAATTAAAAATAAAGTAAAATCACATCTGATTAAACTAAAAAAGAAAGCAGCCTAAATGTCCATCAATGGATGAATGGATAAAGATGATATGTGTGTGTGTATGTGTGTAACACATACAATGGAATGTTACTCAGCCATAATAAAGAATGAAATAATGCCATTTTCAGTAACATGAATAGACCTGGAGATTATCATCCTAAGTGAAGTAAGTCAAAAAAAGAAAGACAAATACTCTATGATATAATTTATATGTGGAATCTAAAAACTGATACTAATGAACTTATGAATCAGAAATAGACTCACAGATATAGAAAACAAACTTATGGCTACCAACAGAAAGCGAAAGTCACTCAATCATGTCCGACTCTTTGCGACCCCATAGATATAGTCTGTGGAATTCTCCAGGCCAGAATACTGGAGTGGGTAGCTGTTTCCTTCTCCAAGGGATCTTCTCAACCCAGGGATCAAACCTAGGTCTCCCGAATTGCAGATGGATTCTTTATCTTTATTAGCTGAGCTACCAGGGAAGCCCATGGTTACTAAGTTGGGGGGGGCATAAATTTGAAATTTAGTGTTTACAGGTACATAAAATAGATAAGCAATAAGGACCTACTGGGAAATATATTTACTATTTTATAATAACCTATAGTGGAAATGAATCTGAAAAATAATATGTATATGTATAACAATCATTTTACTGTATACCTGAGATGTTGTAAATCAGTTCAGTTCAGTTCAATTCAGTTGCTCTGTCGTGTCCGACTCTTTGCGACCCTATGAATCGCAGCACACCAGGCCTCCCTGTTCATCATCTCCCGGAGTTCACTCAGACTCGTGTCCATTGAGTCCGTGATGCCATCCAGCCATCTCATCCTCTGTCGTCCCCTTCTCCTCCTGCCCCCAATCCCTCCAGGCATCAAAGTCTTTTCCAGTGAGTCAACTCTTCTCATGAGGTGGCCAAAGTACTGGAGTTTCAGCTTTAGCATCATTCCTTCCAAAGAAATCCCAGGGTTAATCTCCTCCAGAATGGACTGGTTGGATCTCCTTGCAGCCCAAGGGACTCTCAAGAGTCTTCTCCAACACCACAGTTCAAAATCATCAATTCTTCGGTGCTCAGCCTTCTTCACAGTCCAACTCTCACATCCATACATGACCACAGGAAAAACCATAGCCTTGACTAGACGGACCTTGGTTGGCAAAGTAATGTCTCTGCTTTTCAATATACTATCTAGGTTGGTCATAACTTTTCTTCCAAGGAGTAAGCGTCTTTTAATTTCATGGCTGCAGTCACCATCTGCAGTGATTTTGGAGCCCCCCAAAATAAAGTCTGACACTCTTTCCCCGTGAAGTGATGGGACCAGATGCCATCTATACTTAAAAAAGTCAATTTTTCAGTTTAAGATTTTTGAAGACTTTGAACATTTATCTGTGAATTTCTCTTTATTGTTGGCTTTTATCCTGAGAGTGCATGCTACTCACTCCTGTGGATGTAAAAAAAAATTTAGACCCCAAACCCCATCCAGATTCAAAATGTCTAGAACTTGGACACTGATATTTAGCAGTAATTTGTACAGATGATCCTGACATTCAGTGATACTAGGAACAATTGCTCTGGATGGTGTACTTTTAGTCTGTGACAGTATTTCTAGAGTCCATTTCTCACAGAGCTGAATTTGAGGCTCTCATTGTTTATGAAGTTTATATCATTATAAACATGGCTATGATTTTCTACCACCCTAGTAAATTATTAGTATTAAAATTTCAATTTGTGAATGGGAACTTATATTGATTTTCTTTTTTTGGAAGTTAACAAGTGTTGATCTCCAGTATCTATTTCATTTTCCTCCTCTTTTTAATTACAATGGAATTTTTCTGCTGCTTTACACAGCTGCTCAGCAAAAGACCACAATTCCCAGCCTTTTTTGTAGCTAGGTTTAGCCACATGAATTGGTCTGGCCAATGGGATGTGAGAGAAAGTAATACATATAAATTAAGATCATTCCTTCACAAGGAAAGAAGCTTGTCCCACACTTTCTTTTTTTCCTTTCCTGCTGGAGTGCCACCATACTGACTGATACAAACTGTCATGGGACAGAGAAATAAAGCTCTATCTTGTTTAAGCCCCTATATTTCTGTCATTTGTTACAGAAACTCAGCTAGCACAACAAGGATGATAACAATCTAAATTATATATAATAAAAATAAAAATTATAATACTAGTTTCCCTGGATCTCATTTCTTTTGCTTATTATCCACACCACAGCACAGTCTTTCCACAGTGAGGTCCTTCTGAGCTGGGATCAAGTCTTATGCATTCTTTCTAATTCTGAAATTCTGGTATTGCTAGCTCCACCTGTTTACTCAATAGCTATATGTTGAAGAATGCCAATCTGTTTACACTCTGAAATAGAAAAAAGAGGATAGACAGTTTCATTCAGAGACAACTGAATTTTGCATTTGCAAAGTGATAGAATCACAGAGGAACATAATGACTGAGGATCATACTTGGTTGTGAAAACTCATATTTTCTTTTGGGGCACACAGTTGGCTTACATCTTCTAGGTTTCCCAGGAGTTAGGTGTAGTCACATGACTGAATGTTCCATTCTTCTGTTAGCTCATTCTGTCTTTGAATCTCCTTATTTGCCTTCACTCTATAACTTCTATTCCTGTTTTTTTCTCTTCTCATGCTAACTTCCCTTGTGTGTGTTAGTTGCTCAGTCGTGTCCGACTCTTTGCAACCCCATGGACTGTAGCTGCCAGGCTCCTCTGTTCATGGGATTCTCCAGGCAAGAATACTGGAGTGGATTGCCATATCCTTCTCCTGAGAGAGGATCTTCCTGACCCAGGGATTGAACCCTGGTCTTCTGCATTGCAGGCAGATTCTTTACCGTTTGAGTTACAGGGAAGTCCTAGACTCCAACTTCCCTTGGAATCTAGTAAAATCTGGGTTCTCAAAATCTACCTCATGCTTCATCTCAATTGAGAAACAGTTTTTTCCTTTGCTTCTTCTAACCCTATTTCAATTTCTGATCATGTCCAACATTTATCTTGCAGGTTGCCTTTAGAGAGAAACTTGATTCAGAAAAGTGAGGTCGCACTAAGTGCTTGCTTTCTGCTTCAAGTTAATTTCTGTTTTGTTCCTTCCTTCAGTATTGCTTTTATGTACTTGTTATCTTCAGTCTTTCTTGGGCTGTGTTCCACATTTCTGGACTGGGGAAAAGTATGCCTGAAAGAGCATAGTAATATCTTTTATAACATTTTGTTTTCTCTGACAGCATAATGCCAGCTTCAATCTTTGTTTTTGTTTGTTCCTCAGTTTTTCTTATAGTAGGAGCACTTCTGTATTCCTGACTTGGGCGTCCTTTTCCATTGTCAGGGGCTAATTATAGCATTTGTCAGTGGAACTGAAACTAACACACATTAATGAACCAGTGAGTGCTCACTAATGGAATGGCAAGTGCAAAACTTGAAGCATGGACATCATTTCAAGAGACTTACTTCTTTGCAAAATAAAAGACTGATGGTATAAGAAGATTCTCATGTGAATGTCCAAAGTTCAGTTTTGAATGTCACATGCTCATATGGGTAGTCTTCAAAATATATTGTACCTGCATACTGTTTAACTTTGTCAGACTATGGATTTGTTTTGATTTGCTGCTAACAGAAGGAAACTCAGCTCTTTAATGTGACTCACCTCAACCTAGCCACCATTTAGGATTCCAGTCAATTCCCAGTATATTCCCTGAATATGTCTCTATTCATCTTTGCCTGAATATGCTACCTGTATTCAGGTAACACAAGCTCCTGTGACAAGTAGACCCAGAATACACAATGAGTTCAAACACAATAGAGATTTGTATGTTTCTCATTCACTGAACTGTTCAAGGAGGGTGTTCCTGCTGGGTAATAGGGATCTCCTACATGAGCCCATTCCTAGCTTTGAGCTGTGTAATAACAAATACCTATACTCTTGCCTGGGAAATCCCGTGGAAGGAGGAGCCTGGTGGGCTGCAGTCCATGGGGTCGCTAAGAGTTGGACAAGACTGAGCGACTTCACTTTGACNACAGTGTCCTCAAGGGGCTCAGTGCTACTTCCGGGAAAACCATTCGCATCCCAAGGGTGACATGATTGCAGCTTCCCCGCCTTGTTCTGATTTCAGCCCTCTGCTCTGCTGCTGAAGGTAAATATCCTGAGAAAGCCCAGCTTCAACTGCACTGTCTCCGGGGATCTGTGTACCTTCAAGATAAGGTGAGTCTCCAATCATTTCTGTGATACTAATTGTTGGTATTCACCCTCAAACACGTCCCTGTGACCAACCCCCACCCTCCCAGCTTCCTCCTGCACTGATTAAAATAAACCCCCTTGCTTAGGAAGCCACCAACACTGTAGCATTTATAGTCATTTTTTTCCCCTAGAAAACCTATTTTCCAGACGGCGTGCCTCGCCCCAGCAGGCCTCCGTGTGGCTTAGACAAATAATGCAAAATCTCCAGCAACCCCCGCCAAGAGCGTGCTTCTACCACCGGCTTCCGTTTCACTTGCTTTGCTCGGCTTTGGTTTTCTTTTCCTTCTTCTTCTTCTTTTTTTTAATCCAACGAATCACTTTGGGGTGGTTTTGTGCGTTCCCTCCCCCACCCCCTACCTTGAGTTGTACACAGATTCTAAGCTGTGAGCGACTCCTGCCCTAACTACTTACGAAAAACACTAAAACTCCCTGCCGCTTTGATGTCTGCCGCACGACAAAGGGGGAGAGTGACTCTGGGCCTCTGCAATCCTCGGTTTGTCACTAAGTTATGACACCCAGCGGAGCCGAGTGACAGTGTGGATCAATCACGCCCTGCGCGCGGTGGGGGCTTGCCTGCCCCCCGCAGAGTCGCTGCAGTTTAATTAGCTTTTTTCACACCACCGTCGTGTACATCTGCAGCTTCAGCAAGAAAAAGAGACGGGAGAGGGTTCTCTGGAGAGTGGGGGAGCTTGGGGAAATAAAGTTCAGATTGTGGGGAAAAAAACGNCCCTGCGCGCGGTGGGGGCTTGCCTGCCCCCCGCAGAGTCGCTGCAGTTTAATTAGCTTTTTTCACACCACCGTCGTGTACATCTGCAGCTTCAGCAAGAAAAAGAGACGGGAGAGGGTTCTCTGGAGAGTGGGGGAGCTTGGGGAAATAAAGTTCAGATTGTGGGGAAAAAAACGTCCGCAAGAAGATACATCAGAGATCTTTGTAGTTTGGGCCTCAGACGTGATGCTGAAATGCAGTGTGGGGTACCCTGTGTTGTGAAAGGTGGATCCTAAAAACAGCTCCTCGAAGCTCTTTAGGGAGGAGGTGTCTGATGCCGTTTACAGGGCTTTTTCTTCTTTGGGGGCTGGTCCATATCGTCTGTTTCTTCTCCAGCCCCTGCACCTCCCTGCCCGTCCATCCTGCAGAGGTGCCTTGAGCCCTTGCCCTCCCCAAGCCCGCTGAGATTCAGGAGGCCAGACCTTGACGGTGGCCAAGTTTTGCAAAACTTCACACGAATTCTTCCGGTCGAGGGCTGACCCGAGTGAAAAGCTTGTTCCTCTGTTCATTTTGCGGGCATGAATGATGTCAGGCCGAGGAGTAAGCCAGGGGGGGAGTAATGCCAGTAACCGAGGAGGCTGGGAGTAATTGCCGGGGACCCCGGGGTGAGAGCCATCCAGGCCGGCGTCAGACGTGGAGGGCCACTTCTGTCTCGGCCTGGGAGGGAGGCGGGCAGGTGACCCCCAGCCAGTTCGCATCCGGTGCGGAGGTTCAGGAGGCCGTCTGCTCCCTGCAAAGCCCTCCGCCCGTGGAGGGGGCGGGAGACCCCAGTGGCCTTCCGGGCTCAGGGCAAGGTGGATTAGGGGCTGGGCATTTTCCTCCCAGAGTGGTCTTCCTTGCAGGCAGGGTGTGGGGCGAGGTGGCTCGGGGTCCCCTGGTCACCACCCAGCATCCTTTGTTCTGTGACTCCCCCCCCCCCGCCCAGGGAGGGGAGGGCAGGATGCATCTGAGCGGGCAGAGCCCGTCTGCAGGGCTCCCCAGGAACCCTGTCCACACGCCTGGGGCGGGCTTTAGCAAAGCTTCCCCCGCTTTCCCTGTTCCTGTTGGTAACTCCTCGCCAGCTCAGTGNGGTGTGGGGCGAGGTGGCTCGGGGTCCCCTGGTCACCACCCAGCATCCTTTGTTCTGTGACTCCCCCCCCTGCCCAGGGAGGGGAGGGCAGAATGCATCTGAGCGGGCAGAGCCCGTCTGCAGGGCTCCCCAGGAACCCCGTCCACAGGCCTGGGGCGGGCTTTAGCAAAGCTTCCCCCGCTTTCCCTGTTCCTGTTGGTAACTCCTCGCCAGCTCGGTGGACCGCAGCACCGCCAGGCTCTGAGGAGACCTTGGCCCAGCCTGCAGCATCTCTTGCTCCACCTCGGTCACAGGGTCAATGCTGGAAAGAACGGAGCTTAGCAGGTTCTGAAAAGACAGAGGAGACATATTAACAAATGCAGACTGCCGAGGCAAAGAAGCCAGTTTGAAAACGCTGCCTACTGTATGATTCCAGCTCCATGACGTCTGGAAAAGGCCAGACTATGGAAGCTTCTCTGGTGGCTCAGCGGTAGAAGAACCTGCCCGCCAACGCAGGAGAGGTGGGTTTGATCCCCGGGTCAGGAAGATCTCCGGGAAAAGGCCATGGCAACCCACTGCAGTATTCTTGTCTGGAGAAACCCATGGACAGAGGAGATGGGGTCACAAAGAGTCAGACACGACTCTTTGTCAGAGCGAGTTTCACTCACATAGGCCCACACTTGACACTCACTTTCTTTCTCTTTCTTTCACACTCACACACACAGGGGCCCCCCAAACCCAGGCTTCCAGGAATAGCACAGATATGGAGTCAGGTGAAAGCACAACTTTACGGAGTTGGTTTTTGTAAATGGTATGAAAAATACCAAGGTTAATCTTGTTCCATGCTGCTGCTGCTGCTGCTGAGTCACTTCAGTCGCATCCGACTCTGAGCGACCCCATGGACTGCAGCCCACCAGGCTCCTCCATGGGATTTTCCAGGCAAGGGTACTGGAGCGGGGTGCCGTCGCCTTCTCAGAATCTTGTTCTGTGCGTTTGTCCCGTTGACCCGGCGCTGTCTGAGAACGTCACCCCTCTGCACCGCTCTGCGGTGCCACCTCGATGGGCAGTCAGGGTTTCAGAGACGTGGGCGTCTGTCTCTGGACTCTGTTCGCTTGCTCTGTTTGCCTACAATCTCACTATCACCACAGCGCCTTAATTCCAGCAACCAATGGCTTCGTGTTTGGTAGAGCGAGTGGTTTCTTTTCGTCATTCTTTTCTAAGGTAGTCTTGACTATTCCTGGCTATTTGTATTTCAATATACATTTGAGGATCATCTTGTCAATACACACACACACACACACACACACACACACACACACAAAATATCTATTGAGGTTTAGATTGGGATTTCATTGAATCTAGAGCTTAATTTTTTGAGAATTGACATTTTTATAGTATTGACTCTTCAATATATGAATATAGCATCAGTCAGTTCAGTTGCTCAGTCGTGTCCAACCTTTTGTGACCCCATGGACTGCAGCACACCAGGCCTCCCTGTCCATCACCATCTCCTGGAGTCTGCTCAAACTCATGTCCTTGAGTGGTGATGCCATTCAGCCATCTCATCCTCTGTCACCCCCTTCACCTCCCACCTTCAGTCTTTCCCAGCATCAGGGTCTTTTCCAATGAGTCAGTTCTTCACACGGTGGCCAAAGTATTGGAGTTTCAGCTTCAGCCTCAGTCCTTCCAATGAATATTCAGGACTGATTTCCTTTAGGACTGACTGGTTTGATCTCTTTGCAGTCCAAGGAAATAGCATATTTCTCCATATATTAAGTCCTCTTCAATTTCCCTCAATAACCCTTTTGTAACTTTTTAAGTTGTCTTGAATACTTTTTCTAGCTTTAGCTCTAACAAAACATTTAATGATTTTATATTTTGTTGTAAGTGCAACTAAATTTTTATTACTTTTTTAATAAAATAAAATTTTCGTTTTTTTAATTATTAATCAAGACTTTTATTTTCCAGTTGTTAGAAGTTCCA
>SJYS01015477.1:359365-383112 GCA_006410695.1 Philantomba maxwellii
TATTTTTCATACCATTTACAAAAACCAACTCCGTAAAGTTGTGCTTTCACCTGACTCCATATCTGTGCTATTCCTGGAAGCCTGGGTTTGGGGGGCCCCTGTGTGTGTGAGTGTGAAAGAAAGAGAAAGAAAGTGAGTGTCAAGTGTGGGCCTATGTGAGTGAAACTCGCTCTGACAAAGAGTCGTGTCTGACTCTTTGTGACCCCATCTCCTCTGTCCATGGGTTTCTCCAGACAAGAATACTGCAGTGGGTTGCCATGGCCTTTTCCCGGAGATCTTCCTGACCCGGGGATCAAACCCACCTCTCCTGCGTTGGCGGGCAGGTTCTTCTACCGCTGAGCCACCAGAGAAGCTTCCATAGTCTGGCCTTTTCCAGACGTCATGGAGCTGGAATCATACAGTAGGCAGCGTTTTCAAACTGGCTTCTTTGCCTCGGCAGTCTGCATTTGTTAATATGTCTCCTCTGTCTTTTCAGAACCTGCTAAGCTCCGTTCTTTCCAGCATTGACCCTGTGACCGAGGTGGAGCAAGAGATGCTGCAGGCTGGGCCAAGGTCTCCTCAGAGCCTGGCGGTGCTGCGGTCCACCGAGCTGGCGAGGAGTTACCAACAGGAACAGGGAAAGCGGGGGAAGCTTTGCTAAAGCCCGCCCCAGGCCTGTGGACGGGGTTCCTGGGGAGCCCTGCAGACGGGCTCTGCCCGCTCAGATGCATTCTGCCCTCCCCTCCCTGGGCAGGGGGGGGAGTCACAGAACAAAGGATGCTGGGTGGTGACCAGGGGACCCCGAGCCACCTCGCCCCACACCCTGCCTGCAAGGAAGACCACTCTGGGAGGAAAATGCCCAGCCCCTAATCCACCTTGCCCTGAGCCCGGAAGGCCACTGGGGTCTCCCGCCCCCTCCACGGGCGGAGGGCTTTGCAGGGAGCAGACGGCCTCCTGAACCTCCGCACCGGATGCGAACTGGCTGGGGGTCACCTGCCCGCCTCCCTCCCAGGCCGAGACAGAAGTGGCCCTCCGCGTCTGACGCCGGCCTGGATGGCTCTCACCCCGGGGTCCCCGGCAATTACTCCCAGCCTCCTCGGTTACTGGCATTACTCCCCCCCTGGCTTACTCCTCGGCCTGACATCATTCATGCCCGCAAAATGAACAGAGGAACAAGCTTTTCACTCGGGTCAGCCCTCGACCGGAAGAATTCGTGTGAAGTTTTGCAAAACTTGGCCACCGTCAAGGTCTGGCCTCCTGAATCTCAGCGGGCTTGGGGAGGGCGAGGGCTCAAGGCACCTCTGCAGGATGGACGGGCAGGGAGGTGCAGGGGCTGGAGAAGAAACAGACGATATGGACCAGCCCCCAAAGAAGAAAAAGCCCTGTAAACGGCATCAGACACCTCCTCCCTAAAGAGCTTCGAGGAGCTGTTTTTAGGATCCACCTTTCACAACACAGGGTACCCCACACTGCATTTCAGCATCACGTCTGAGGCCCAAACTACAAAGATCTCTGATGTATCTTCTTGCGGACGTTTTTTTCCCCACAATCTGAACTTTATTTCCCCAAGCTCCCCCACTCTCCAGAGAACCCTCTCCCGTCTCTTTTTCTTGCTGAAGCTGCAGATGTACACGACGGTGGTGTGAAAAAAGCTAATTAAACTGCAGCGACTCTGCGGGGGGCAGGCAAGCCCCCACCGCGCGCAGGGCGTGATTGATCCACACTGTCACTCGGCTCCGCTGGGTGTCATAACTTAGTGACAAACCGAGGATTGCAGAGGCCCAGAGTCACTCTCCCCCTTTGTCGTGCGGCAGACATCAAAGCGGCAGGGAGTTTTAGTGTTTTTCGTAAGTAGTTAGGGCAGGAGTCGCTCACAGCTTAGAATCTGTGTACAACTCAAGGTAGGGGGTGGGGGAGGGAACGCACAAAACCACCCCAAAGTGATTCGTTGGATTAAAAAAAAGAAGAAGAAGAAGGAAAAGAAAACCAAAGCCGAGCAAAGCAAGTGAAACGGAAGCCGGTGGTAGAAGCACGCTCTTGGCGGGGGTTGCTGGAGATTTTGCATTATTTGTCTAAGCCACACGGAGGCCTGCTGGGGCGAGGCACGCCGTCTGGAAAATAGGTTTTCTAGGGGAAAAAAATGACTATAAATGCTACAGTGTTGGTGGCTTCCTAAGCAAGGGGGTTTATTTTAATCAGTGCAGGAGGAAGCTGGGAGGGTGGGGGTTGGTCACAGGGACGTGTTTGAGGGTGAATACCAACAATTAGTATCACAGAAATGATTGGAGACTCACCTTATCTTGAAGGTACACAGATCCCCGGAGACAGTGCAGTTGAAGCTGGGCTTTCTCAGGATATTTACCTTCAGCAGCAGAGCAGAGGGCTGAAATCAGAACAAGGCGGGGAAGCTGCAATCATGTCACCCTTGGGATGCGAATGGTTTTCCCGGAAGTAGCACTGAGCCCCTTGAGGACACTGTTGGGGTCAGGCCTCTGATAAGGCTGCGGGCATCATGCTCTGTGGGGGGCCAGTTCTGCCTGTCACTTTGAGCAGAAGCAGACCCTGGACAGGGAGCAGCTCTGTGGTGGCCGCATGTGGACTCTGAAGGTGCAGGGATGGGCATCGAAGATGGGGTGACCCAGCCTACGTGGTGTGGGTGGGGAGCGAAGACCTGCTGTGTGACTCTGGGCAAGTCTGTCAGCCTCTCCGGGCTTTGGTTCCTTCATCCTCCATGAAGGGAAATAATCCTTCCTCCCTCGCTCAGTGGGCTGTGCAAACGTATAGGCAGCGCTGATGACAGGGTTTCACAAATCAACTGTGAGGCGCGTCCGCCAGGATGGGGAGCGGGCGGGAGCATCTCCCGTGCGTGCTGGGATCTGTCAGGACGGGGAGCAGGCAGGAGCACTTCCCGCACGTGCTGGGCCGGCGGCACGCGTGAAGGAGGCCATCGTGGTGGCACCCTCGTGGGCACTCGGCACCCACGTGTCCCCAGAGCACTTTCACTGAGAGTCACTCTGGCTTACGTTGCGTCTAAAACCCACTCAGGACAAACAATGGCCTTGATTCTCTTCTGTGTGTAGGAATCTAGGCCTGCCTGTTCATATCCTGATGAGCAAAAACAAGAAATATAAAAGTCACGGTGGTAGATTGAGGCGTCACTGCTGTGAACAGAAGGACAGAAGGGGCCGCCTGCAGGAGGGAGGCCTGCGCTCAGGAGGGGGTCCTGGCAGGTGGCTGGTGGAGCATCACCCACCGGTGAAACAACACTCCGCGGCCCCCACAGCTGGGCTCCAAAGTGGACATTCCTCAGTGTGCTCAGGGGTCTGATGGCCCCTCAAGCAAATCCACGCTGACTGAGCCGCCAGGGCCCCATCCACTGTGCAGGCCGGTCCATCTGCACACTGGGCCCCAGCCCTTGCTTAGAGTGGGCCACCCAAGGACACCCGGCAAGGCGGATTCTTAACCACCGGACTTTCTTTTCAGGTCACAGACTTGTGCCTTCCCGTTTTGACATGATCTCTGACACATTGCAATTGAGTGCACCCCAGTTGATTCTCGTTGGGGTATTCTAGCCTTTGCTAGAAATACCTGTATTAATAAATACAACCTGCAAAGTGAGCTCCTTCTATATACACCCAAGGGCATCTTGTTATAGTGATTCCTATTTATGAAAGTTGCAGAATTACTTTGAAGAAACCAATGACTTTCTTTGTGACTACAGAGGACACGGGTCTACCAGAGCTGGGTTCTGCTTCTCCAACTACAGAGAGGTTCCTCAGATGAAGTCTCTGTGGAATAGAGCTCTGTCTTCGCTAACAAAGTTGAGTCTGGCCCCGGCCCTCTGGGCCAGCGAAGCCACTCCTCTGTATACATCCGAGAGTCAGTCCCGCTCGGGCCCGGGAGACGAGGACAGCAACGGCTATTGCCGCATTTTCCCCAAGAGTCAAAAGATGAAAAACAGCCTTAGTGTCTCTTGGCGGCAGGAGAGACAAACCACGGAGTATTCCTATCAAGATATGCTGTTGGTTGGAGAAAATGCCTGCACCACAGAGGAGGGTATGAATGCAAATAAATCTCAGGAACAAAGAAATGCAAGTCACAGAGGACAACACGGTGCGATTTTGTTAATAAAAAGTGCAGAAACTGGCAACGATCAATACATTGGTCGGGGATGTATACAGAAGTGGAGACACTGAAGGAAGAGAGAAGGAAGGAGGAAGCGGGGGCGGGGGATGGGGAGGACAGGAAGGGGGGCAGGAAGAGGATGGTCTGCTTTCTGGAGTGAGGCTGTGTCCTCCCGGCTCAAGGAGACTCGGGCAGGCAGTGTGCTGGGTGTAGGGGTAAACCACTGAGATCTCAGAGTTCCTGTATTAGAGGATATTTAGGAGAAGGCAATGGCGCCCCACTCCAGTACGCTTGCCTGGAAATCCCATGGACGGAGGAGCCTGGTGGGCTGCAGTCCATGGGGTCGCTAAGAGTTGGACACGACTGAGCGACTTCACTTTGACTTTTCACTTTCATGCATTGGAGAAGGAAATGGCAACCCACTCCAGTGTTCTTGCCTAGAGAATCCCAGGGACGGGGGAGCCTGGTGGGCTGCCGTCTATGGGGTTGCACAGAGTCGGACACGACTGAAGCGACTTAGCAGCAGCAGCAGCAGNAAATGGCAACCCACTCCAGTGTTCTTGCCTGGAGAATCCCAGGGACGGGGGAGCCTGGTGGGCTGCCGTCTATGGGGTCGCACAGAGTCGGACACGACTGAAGCGACTTAGTAGTAGTAGTAATAGTATCATTTTAGCATATCATACAGAATAATTTCACTGCATTGAAAATTCTTTTTGGTGGATGTATTCATCCCTCCCCCACCATTCCATCCTTAGGAACCACTAATCTTTGTCACCATAGTGTTGCCTTTTCTAGAACGTCATATTGTTGGAATTAAGCAGTATGTAGTCTTTTCAGATTGGCTTCTTTCACTTAGTAATATGCATTTAAGTTTCCTCTGTCTTTTCATGGTTTGATAACTTAATTTATTTTTAGTGCTGAATAATATTGCATTATCTGGATAGACCACAGTTTCTTTATCCATTCACCTACCATCTTGCCCATCTAAGTTTGGGTTTTAAATAAAGTTGCTATAAATGTCTGTGTACAGTTTTTATGTGGACATAAGTTTTCAACTCCTATGGGTAAATACCAAGAATCACAACTGCTGGATCATATGGTAAGAGTTGGTCTTTCCTGGTGGCTCAGATGATAAAGAATCTTCCTTCAATGTGGGAGACCTGAGTTTGATCCCTGAGTTGGAGAGATCCCTTGGAAAAGGGAATGGCACCACTCCAATATTCTGGAGAATTCCATGGACAGAGGAGCCTGACAGGCTAGTCTGAGCATATTTATATTTATATTTTTTATTTTAACAAACTTTTAACTTTAGAATATTTTTGGATTTACAGAAAATTTGCAAATATATGTAGTGTTCCAGCATATTCTTTACCTAGTTTTCTTCTATGAGATTTTTTTTTTTTTTTTTTTTGTAACTATGCTTAATTTTGTAAGAAACTGCTGAACTGTCTTCCAAAGTGACAATACCATTTTTCATTCCCACTAGCAATGAATGAGAGCTCCTGTTTCTCCCCATCCGTACCAGCATTTGGTGCTGTCAGTGTTCTGGATGTTGGCCATTAGCTAACAGGTGTGTAGTGGTATCTTGGGCTTCCTAGGTGATGCCGTGGTGAAGAATCTGCCTGCCAATGCAGGAGATTCAAGAGATGTGGGTTTGATTCCTGGGTTGGGAAGATCCCCTGGAGAAGGAAATTGCAACCCACTCTGGTATTCTTGCCTGGAAGATTCCATGGACAGGGGAGCCTGGAGGGCTACAGTCTATGGGGTCGCAAGGAATCGGACACGACTGAGCGGTGGAGCACAGTGGTATCTCCTTGTTGTTTTGGTTTGCCTTTCCCGCATGAGAAATAGTGTGGAACATCTTTTCAGATAATCTGTGTATTTTTGATGAGGTGTTTGTTCAGATCTTTCTCCCATTTTTACAACCAGGATGTTTGTTTTTTTACTGTTGAGTTTTAAGTGTCCTTTATATTTTGGAGAGCAGTCCTTTATTAGATGTAATAAATAAATATTTTGGAAACATTTTTTCTTGCTCTGTGACTTGTCCTCTCATTTCTCTCTCTCTCTTTTGATCATTTGTGATTTCTACCTAAGTTTAGATATAAAAATGGACAAACTGGGGTGGAAAAATAAATATAAACCCTATCCTAAACATGATAATGAAATTATTCCTTTACACAGTACACCTGGACATGGCTGTGCTCCATAAGACCTTACATGGGTTGATCCTGACAGTTTCTCTGTCTCATATGCACTGCTCTCCCTCTCTCCCACTCTATTGCAATTCCTGGTCTTCTGGATGTCTGTTAGAACACTGGGCTAACTCATTTCTAGGGCCTCTACTTATACTTTCCCTAGGACTCTTCTTGATCTCATTCTCTTCATACCATCTTTTGTAAAGTAGAAAGTTTATTTTTAATGAAGCCCAGCCTAATGGCAACCCACTCCAGTACTCTTGCCTGGAAAATCCCATGGACGGAGGAGCCTGGTGGGCTACAGTTCATGGGATCGCTAGGAGTCAGACACGACTGAGCGACTTCACTTTCACTTTTCACTTTCATGCATTGGAGAAGGAAATGGCAACCCACTCCAGTGTTCTTGCCTGGAGAATCCCAGGGACGGGAGAGCCTGGTGGGCTGCCATCTATGGGGTCGCACAGAGTTGGACACGACTGAAGCGACTTAGCAGCAGCAGCAGCAGCCCATCAATTATTTCCTTCATGGATTGGGCCTTTGGTGCTGTATCTAAAAAGCCTCTCCATACCCATAGTCATCTAGCTTTTTCTTTATGAGATCTTAATTACATCACTTTCCTGTCTTCTCTTCATTTCCTTATCTTAAAAATGGTGGTAATGCTGCATAATATTGTAAGGTTAACTGAGATAACATATTTGAAATTTCCCATCAAGACCTTCTATACAGTAGATACTCAATAAATGTTAATGCTGCTGCCTTTTGTCTCTTCCACTATCCTCTTCTTAGTCAATATAAAAAAAGTTGCTGAATTGAACTGTAAGCCTTCATAGCATTATAGTAATAGAACTTCAGGTTAACAGTGTGAACTCCTGGTATACGTAGCATGGGCTACAGAGACCAAGACAGAAGGCAACCGCTTGAAATAGTGTCAGTATGTGGCTGTGCAGGCAGTCTCCAGGCTCTAGAGGACTCATCGCCTGCTTAACGAAATGTGTTTAACTCTAGCCAAGCGTGCAGCCGCCTCCGGCAACCTCTGAGAATTGTGTCACACCATGCAGTGGCTGCTTTGTCGCAGATAAGGCCGGAGGCAGCAGGCGGAGCTCAGGCCAGTGCTGTGTCCTTACCTGACCCACTTAGGCCTCCCCCAAGGACTGCTGGGGTACTGGGGTGAGAAGAGAGGGGCTAAGGAAAATCCAGGATCAGGAGAATGGCCTAAAATACGTAATATGTGGTGCCATCAGTGTGGGTTTACTCAGATACCTACAGCTTTTCAGGTACTTGGGGAAGTAAGATTTTTCTAGCCATGGCCATTTGCCTGTGTGAAATGGAGAAAAGGAAACCAAGGAATGTAGACTTTTCACTTATTATTATTCTTACATCTTGACTTCTCCCCCAGTGGAATATTATCACTGTCACACTGGAGTGGGGAACCAGCCTGGCCTGAGGGGCCATGTGAATAGTGATTAAGGACGAGGCCTTAGAGCCAGAGCATCCTCAAAACTTGCTTCTCGTGTGATTTTGAGTCACCAAATCTGTATGTGCCTCAGTTTTCTCATGTGTAGGATGGGCCTAATTACCTCATAAACCTCCTTTAGGATTGCATGAGTTAATACATATAAGAGCCTAGAACAGTGCCAAAGGTAGTTTCCATGTAAGTTTGTTAAATGAATATTCATATATGTATAGAGCTGAAAAACCGCTTCCCTTCCTTCCTCACCAGGCTCCACCGTGTATTTATTATACTCATGGTAGGCGTGTGCACGCATGCTCAGTTGTGTCTGACTCTTTGCGACTCCATGGACTGTAGCCTGCCAGGCTTCTCTGTTCATGGGATTTCTCAGGAAAGAATACTGGAATAGGTTGCCATTTCCTCCTCCAGGGCATCTTGCTGACCCAGGTATCGAACTCACGTCTGCTGTGTTTCCTGGATTGGCAGGCAGATTCTTTACCACTGCGTCACCATCACCTGGGAAGCCTCCATGGTAGGTGAGGAGCCTCCAGGCCCTTTAGCATTTACCACAGTTTGGTTCAGACCCATTTGGTATGTTGAATGTACTTAGTAAGTAAGTAAGTATTAGTCGCTCAGTTGTGCCCAACTCTCTGTGACCCCATGGACTGCAGCTCACCAGGCTCCTCTGTCCATGAGATTTTCCAGGCAATGATACTGGAGTGGGTTGCCATTTCCTCCTCCAGGGGATCTCCCAACCCAGAGACTGAACCCAGGTCTCCTGCACTGCAGGCAGNGCAGCTCACCAGGCTCCTCTGTCCATGAGATTTTCCAGGCAATGATACTGGAGTGGGTTGCCATTTCCTCCTCCAGGGGATCTCCCAACCCAGAGACTGAACCCAGGTCTCCTGCACTGCAGGCAGATTCCTTACTGACTAAACTGAAGCTATATCTCAAAAAAGGTGTTGTGGGGATGGGGTATAAATTTGAGAGAGAATTTACCACAAAGAAAGAGTCTAGCTTATCTAGGAAGACTGATTTCCAAGGTTTAGAGAGGAGTAGATTCCAGGTACAGGATGGTAGCTGGGAACCAAATGTATCCTGCCTGCCTATTGGGGCAGTGTATCCTTGCCTTAGGAAGAAACAAACTGTGTCTGAAACCAGACACATCACCCATTAATGGAGCAAAATGCAGAGGAAGAGAGAGCCTTCCTTTATTTCAGAAGACTGTGGAGTACTCACAGGGCATTGATGACCGAGGGACTGGTTTATGGGATGACCACAAGAGATGTGGGTCTCAGCACGGTTAGCGGAAGAAGATTGTGTTGAGCAATTCAGGCCCTTTGGGCCAACTCAGGTGCTACAGACAGCCAGGATGACTTCCTCTCACTGGCTGGGTTCTCTGGAAGTAGATGCTGCGGTGGAGTTTGCTATGCAGGATATTTATGAGGAATCAGTGCCTGCGGAGGGAAGCGGCAGGAAATAGGATTGGGCAGATAGAGAAGTTAAACTGATGGAGGCCAGACAAAGCCTCGGTCAGTCCCATTGGAAGTTCTGGGTTGCACGTGGTTCATCAGAGTTGTCTAGAGTGGACTGAAGTGGTCGAGCCTTTACATCCCTCCTTAATCTGCCACCAGGCTTCCCTGGTGGCTCAGACAGTAAAGAATCTGCATGCAAGGTGGGAGACCTGGGTTTGATTCCTGGGTAGGAAAAACCCCCTGGAGAAGGAAATGGCAATCCACTCCAGTATTCTTGCCTGGAAAATCCCACAGACAGAGGAGCCTGGTGGGCTATCCTCCATGGGGTTGCAAAGAGTCAGACATGACTGAGTGACTACCTCTAACTCCACCAGCTGCTGGGTGTAGGCTGCCTTGGGAGGGGTNAAGGAAATGGCAATCCACTCCAGTATTCTTGCCTGGAAAATCCCACAGACAGAGGAGCCTGGTGGGCTATCCTCCATGGGGTTGCAAAGAGTCAGACATGACTGAGTGACTACCTCTAACTCCACCAGCTGCTGGGTGTAGGCTGCCTTGGGAGGGGTGTGCCCTTGAGTGACATGGCTCTTTGCAGCTGAGGCCAAACCCTGATGGCAGGGACAAACCCTCCCCTGAAAGGGGCACTCTCCGTGTCCACCAGAATTCATACAGGTGGTGGAGAAGGGGATTCTCAGAGATCTTAGAGGAGGAGTGGGAGCTCTGCCAGGGACTGGTGCTCCTATATTAGCAAGTAGGGTTTAAAGCTGATGAAATATGTCCAGTTAATATTATATGACCTTGTTCGTACCCATGACCTGGTGAAATCTGGGACATTCAATTACATATGTTGATTGTACACTTTTATAATAAAAATAATTGAAATAATGAAAAATGATCTAAAATTCCACCACTCTCTCTAGTCACCTCTTCCTTCTGGTCTTTCTCAAATATGTCTGTAAATTTATAGAGTTCAGTTTTATCTTGTTTTTATGCTAATTTCAAGACTTAGATCTAAAAGTCTAAACACTATGTGGGAAAAATGGTCTAGATGGTAATGAAAGAGGTGTAACCTGGACAGTGTGGGCGGGGAGGTGTGGCATATATCACTGCTCAGCTCAGGCATCAGGTAAAGAATTGGCTTGAGGGAATAAATGCTCCTACAGCTCTGACTATGAACTCCAACCACCTTTTTAGAAAAATTAATCTTTATGATTAAGTGGTGGTATCAAGAGCAATGTTCTTGACGTCTTATAACAGCCTGTTTCTTCTGAGTCATCAGTACAGTTTCCCTGAGCTTGTTAGTTTTTGCATGTTGGCCTCATAACAGGCAGCTGCGTTTTGGGTTGATTATTTTCATTTTAAAAAATAGGCTGCTCACACTGAATTAAATTTTTATAGCTACTGTGTTCATTGATCAGATCACTCTGTTAGCAGTTACTATTCCAGCTGTATATTTTAATTACACTTGAACAATCAGCCTTTCTTTAGTCCTTGAGTAATTTGCTGAGTTTAATTTGTCCTTTTGTCTAATTCCGACTTAAATTATTTCATTAGTGTTGGCAGTCCTCTATTACACACCCTTCCTGGTCTTTTTCAATCAATTTCTTGCCGTTTTAATTATGCAGAACACTCAATAAAAGTTAATGCCAACAAAAGAACTATCAAGGCAAATGATTATGAAGAATATGTATGTACAAGATATATTTTATTAATGACTATCCATTGCATTTATGCCAAAACATTAGCTAATTAATTTATACCATACCCCATAAGAATGGTCAGCAATTTAATTTTTTGTTTAGTTAATGACAAACTGCGGCACAGAGAAACTATATAAACTATTGAAAGCTGTACAACAAGTGTGAGGAAATGATTAGGTATTTCTGGTTCATGGAGGCGTTGAAATAAATGATTTATTTGAAGATAGTAATAGCTAGTAAAAATAGTAATAATTAGTAATAGTAGTAATTAGACTTGGATCAAAACATTGACTTCTGATAACCGTTTATTTTCATACCTATTAGAGACTATAGACGGAGAAGGCAATGGTACCCCACTCCAGTACTCTTGCTTGGCAAATCCCATGGATGGAGGAACCTGGTGGGCTGCAGTCCATGGGCTCGTGAAGAGTCGGACATGACTGAGTGACTTCACTTTCACTTTTCACTTTCATGCATTGGAGAAGGAAATGGCAACCCACTTCAGTGTTCTTGCCTGGAGAATCTCAGGGACAGGGTAGCCTGGTGGGCTGCCATCTATGGGGTCGCACAGAGTCAGACGCTGCTGAAGCGACTTAGCAGCAGCAGCAGCAGCAGCAGCAGAGACTATAGAAGGAAGGGACTTAAGCTTCAAGTTCAGAGGTTTTAAATTGTCTGACTATGGGCTATATCTGACTCATAGGTCTGTCTTTTGGATCTACACTATTTTGTGTTTTTTAAATTTGTATTTGAATACCTTTAAAAGGAGTATGAACTCTCCAGTTTCCTACTTCTGCCTTGTAGTCTTGCATTTGGCCTGTTTTACACATTTAAGTTCTTGTCCTGATCCTCTGGGGCTTCCTTGGTTGCTCAGATGGTAAAGAACTCTCCTACAATGCGGGGGACTCGGGTTGAATCCCTATGTTGGGAAGCAAGAAAAGTATTTCATTATCTTTTTGGATTATGGAAATAAAGACTTAAAGCTATAGTTTAGATCCATGAGGGACATAATGAGTTTCCTAATATTTAGAAAGTGTGTTATTTTGGTATGGCATAGAAATATTAGCTATGGGCAAAAAGTTGCTATTCCAGTCTCAGCTATGTCAGTAACTAGAGACTATTTGACTCCATGGGGTTTGGTTTCCTCAAAGTATTGTGTTAGATAAGCTCTAAATTCCCCATTAGCCTTAGGATCCTACAATTCTTTCATGAACTCCAATAAAAGAATATACAGTAGTAGAAAGATAAGCCATTAGAGTAAAATTCTATTGTTCTAGGCAATTGGTTGTCTTCTGGAAGCATTTTGAAATTAAAGTTTGACATCCTCATCCATCTCTTTAGTTGGAGAGGAAATTTGGAAATATAGCATCTAGGGACGTAAGTGAAAATTGCTCAGTTGTGTCCAACTCCTTGTGACCCATGGACAGCAGTCTGCCAGGCTCCTCTGTCCGTGGAATTCTCCAGGCAAGAATAAAGGAGTGGGTTGCCATTCCTTTCTCCAGGGGATCTTCCTAACCCAGGGATCGAACCTGGGTCTCCTGCATTGTAAGCAGATTCTTTACTGTCCGAGCCATCTAGGGAGGTAGTTATTAGTAAGTACACCCATAAACATGTAAAAGATCTCTAGACAAAACTAAATGGATAATTCAGAGATCTTGAAATTCTCTAATTGCTTTGAGAAGGGTGTTGCCAAGCCACTGACTGTCATGTCAGCTAGACTATGAGCTCCTTGAGGACAAGGGCTCTCTTTCTTTCATCTTTGTTTTCTGTGTGCTTAGTATGTTGTATGATACATAGTAAGTGTTCAACAGATGTGGACTAAATTTCAGTATTCAGAGGGGGACTGCGGAGCCCTTGTATTGGGAGGAAACTTAGAAATTGAGTCCAGGCTCTCTTGTCAATGCAGAAATCCCCTTTACAATATCCTAGGAGGTTGCTCAGTAGGCTGCACTAGCTCACCCAGTCATTCATTCCATGAATATGTTGTGTTGTTTGGATCACAACAAACTGTGGACAATTCTTCAACAGATGGGAATATCAGAATACCTTACCTGTCTCCTGAGAAACCTGTATGAAGGTCAAGAAGCAACAGTTAGAACTGGACATGGAACAACAGACTGGTTTAAATTGGAAAAGGAGTATGTCCAGGCTATATATTGTCACCCTGATTATTTAACTTCTGTGCAGAGTACATCAAGTGAAATGCCAGGCTAGATGAATCACAAGCTGGAATCAAGATTGCCAGGAGAAATATCAGCAACCTCAGATATGCAGATGATACCACTCTAATGGCAGAAAGTGAAGAGGAACTAAAGAGACTCTTGATGAAGGAGAGTGAAAAACCTGCTTAAAACTCAAGATTCAGAAAACTAAGATCATGGCATCTAGTCCCATCACTTGTTGGCAAATAGATGAGGAAAAACTGTAAATGGGCAGATTTTATTTTCTTTGCTCCAAAATCACTGTGGATGGTGATTGCAGCCACAAAATTAAAAGTTGCTTGTTTCTTGGAAGAAAAGAGATAACAAACCTAGATAGTGTACTAAAAAGTAGAGACATCACTTTGTCAACAAAGTTTTGTGTGGGCAAATCTGTGGTTTTTCTAGTAGTCATGTACAGATGTGAGAGTTGGACCATAAAGAAGGCTGAGCACCAAAGAATTGATGCTTTTGAACTGTCGTGTTGGAGAAGACTCTTGAGAGTCCCTTGGACTGCAAGGAGATAAAACCAATCAATCCTATAGGAAATCAGTCCTGAATATTCATTGGAAGGACTGATGCTGAAGCTGAAGCTCCAGTACTTTGGCTACCAGTTGTGAAGAGCAGGCTCATTGGAAAAGACCCTGATGCTGGGAAAGATTGAGGGCAGGAGGACAGAGGATGGGATGGTTGGATGGCATCACCGACACAATGGACATAAGTTTGTGCAAACCCCAGGAGAGAGTGAAGGACAGGGAACCCTCGTGTGCTCCTGTCCGTGGACTTGCAGAGTCAGATATAACTTAGTGACTGAAAAACAATGTATTGAGTGTCTCTATGTATAGGAATGATTCTAGAATACAGTAGTGAATCAAAGAGGTATAGGCCCTATACTGGGAAGCCTGCCATTTCAACTGGAGCACGATTAGTGATGGGTATACACTATGTGTGAAAGCTCTCCACTCCTCCAATGACCGACTCAGTTCTAACAAACTTCTTCTCTGATGATACCAGCATCAGATCCCCCTGGGACTTTCCCTATGTGTCCCAGCACATTGTTCTAGGACTTCCAGTGTTCCTGAGGTTGTGTGCACTTATGCCATCTGTCACCTAGCCTTTACCTTGAACTCAGCTTCAGCTACCATTTAACATCTCCTAAACCACCAGCATGTGGAAACTTACCTATGCCAATGGCCACATTCACCTTCAGAACCACCGGGCTTATGCTTGGTCCTGGGAGTAGGGGCAGGAGAATATATTCTAGTCTACTCATACCCTTCCTGGTTGGGCAAAAAAACCCAGTAATGGCAGTCCTATTGGGGAACACTGCCTTATAGCTCAGCTTCCTGGAGAGTTTTCTCTCTTGACAGAGGCCGTTCAACCCTTTCTCCAAAGTCTCAGGGAATACCTGGTTGAAAACTTGGTAATATATTTTTGGAGTTGCTATTAAGGAAAATCTGAAATGATTATGGATAGGGAACAATATGGCTGAGGGGCGGGCAGGGCCTGAACACAGAGTCATGAAACATGTCCAGTTCCAGGAACACACTGTTCAAAGTCTTCAGCCGTCACTTGCATCCTCCACAGCTGATTGTTCAATCAAATCTAGCTCTTTAGAATGGCATCCTGGCTCTCTGTGGTTTGCTCATAAGTACCTTTCTACTTTCATCTCCTACAATTTGCTCTATAGCCTTTGCTTTGGTTAAACAGAACCTTCCATTATTTACTTAATCATCGTCATATTTTCTTCCTCCTATTCTTTGCTTAGGCTTTTCTCTCCATTTGGATTCCTTTGCCTTTACTTAAAAGATCTTTCCTTCCCGCCTCTCTCTGCATATCCAAAGCCTACCCATCATTTAAAGCCCATCTCTGAAGCATTCTGTAATTCATATGACTGCTTTCCCAGCTGTAATTCCTCTGTCCCTATTCTGAGCTTCTACAGAGCCTGATCTCTGTTTCTCTTTCTGTGAGTATCAGCTTTCAAACAGAATATAATTGTCATAGTCATTAAATGGTAATTATACCAGCTTAAATTCCTTGGAAACAGGGCCCTTGTTTGATATCTTTAAATTTTCTACAGGCCAGATTGAGTGCTTTGCACTTAACAAATACTAAATACATTGAATAAATTACTCTAAGGAAAAGGCCAAACAAATGTAAATATCTAAACATGACTGTGTAAGATGAAGTCACTGTATGGGCCAGTTTCAACACAGGCTTTAAAAATAAAAGACACTTGTCTGCAATTTCAAAAATACTTGAAAAAAGCAGTTTTAATCTTTAAACAAGCAATCTCTCAAAAATACAAAGAGCAAGGCAAACAGCAAGCACAAAACTAAAAAGAGATTTACCTTTACAATGTACAGCATAACTTCTTAGAATCATCTTTTTCCATCATCCTCTTAAAAAATGTCTTAAAGGCGTTCACCTCCACACCCTAATTAAAAAAGAACACAGGAGAACATACTATGGTGTTGGTACCTGATAGCCTCTTTCTGACCTGGGCCTTTGGAGCAGACAACCTCAAGTCAAGGCAGTGCACCCCAGGACAGTTAGGTGAAACTGAGTCTTGCTGCTGGTTGGCAGCCATCAGCTCTCAAGCTACAAGTGAAAAAATGAAGAGCCAGAGTCTCCTGAGCCATTTATTACCTGTGATGACAGGCCTCCCCATCCCCTTGTGTGAGGTGACAGTAAGCATTTTTCAGCTTGTGCTTTCAGAATGTAACTAGTGTAGTATTTTTTATTCCAGTGCTGCTTGGCTTGCTTCATTTGCTTTTATGACAGTGCTTGGGTACGATTAAATGACAATTTAATGTGTATAATAACTCATTTAAAGTTTTAGCGAGGGCTTGAATGAAGGTGATGGGGTTTGAGCACATATTGAAGAAAACGGTACAATTTAAACTAAGCTAGGGGCAACTTAGAACCATTACTTATTTTGGCAGAAGAACAGCTCCATTTTCTACATTCTTTCCCTTCTCCTTAGTGTTCTCTCTCTCACTCTCTGTTTTTATATGTAGTTGCTACTTTTTGATTATATAGGGGACAATGCTGGGGAATCTGGGCTTAACATCATTCTGTGTACTTTAGTTTTTTCCTGGGATTCATAAGCTATTTGAAGAATATGTTGTCACTGAAACTCCTCTTAGTCCAAGTCTTTATGAACCAGGAAGAATATGGGGTGGTGGGAGTAAGAGTTCATAAGGTTTGGAATGTGGGCAAAGGCTCCAGAATTTTTTCTCTTCCCGTTAGAACATGAGGAGAGTGTAACTTGTCATCTGTTTGTCTCATACATGCCTCCTGTGGATGATCACATGATGTTTGATGACTTTGCTACCATTCAATGAGCAGCTGGTGAAGGAGAGAGGTGAATAGGCGTTGGGTTTACCATCCTCTGCAGGAGCTTCTGGCTGAACCCAGGGGCCTGGCTGATGGGAGCAGGCACCAGGACTCCAGACAGGATGACTGATGCCTGCTTCAGCTAACCACTCTGGTTGTGACCTCGGAGGAGTGGGGAGCAAAGAGAATCCTGACCCAATATATTTTTCCAGCTTTAAATATTCCCTGCAAATGGAAGTGCCAAAAAAACATCTCCTGAATAGACTGGAGCATAGATTTTTTTCCAAGGCCATAGTTTTTGGGTCTTAAACTCTTACCAGTCTGCTGATGACCTGGTGTCTGTACTGAGTTTGGTAAGAACATGGTGACCTCCAAGAGGCTGGGGACCACCAAGTTGCCTAAGGAGGGATGAGCTGGCCCAGATCAGCAATGGAGCAGGTCAAAACTCTCATGCTGTTCCTGTGGTTGTTCTTTTAAAAATTTATGAGAAACCTCCACACAGTTTTCCATAATGGCTGTAACGACTTGTATTTGCCTCAGCAGAACATAAGGATTTCCTTGGCTCTATAGCCTCACCAGCACTCATTATCTCAAGGAGTTGTGATAAGTCTTTCTAACTGGTAAGAGTTGAAGTCTCATTGTGGTTTTGATTTGCATTTCCATGGTGATTAGTGATGTTAAGTTCCTTTTCTTGTTGTAATTCAGTGATTCAGTAGTGTTCGACTCTGTGACCCCCATGGACTGGCATGCCAGGCTTCCCTGTCCCAGAGCTTGCTCAAACTCATGTCCATTGAGTCGGTGATGCCATCCAACCATCCCATCCTCTGTCATCCCCTTCTCTTCCTGCCTTCAATCTTTCCCAGCACTAGGGTCTTTTCTAATGAGTCGGCTGTTAGCATCAGGTGGCCAAAATATTGGAGCTTCGGCTTCAGCATCAGTCCTTCCAATGATATTCAGGACTGATTTCCTTTAGGATTGATTGGTTTGATTTCCTTGCAGTCCAAGGGACTCTCAAGAATCTTATTCAACACCACAATTTAAAAGCATCAATTCTTTGGTGCTCAGCCTTCTTTGTGGTCCAACTCTCACATCTGTACATGACTACTGGAAAAACCATAGCTTTGACTATATAGACCTTTGTTGGCAAAGTAATGTCTCTGCTCGTTAATAAGCTGTCTAGGTTTGTCATAGCTTTTCTTCCAAGAAGCAAGCGTCTTTTAATTTCATGAGTGCAGTCACCATCTGTAGTGATTTTGGAACCCAAGAAAATGAAATCTGTCACTGTTTCCATTGTACCTTTTCATGTACCTGTTGGCAATTTGGATGTGTTTGGGAAAATTCTATTCAGGTCTTTTGCCCACTNCGTTAATAAGCTGTCTAGGTTTGTCATAGCTTTTCTTCCAAGAAGCAAGCGTCTTTTAATTTCATGAGTGCAGTCACCATCTGTAGTGATTTTGGAACCCAAGAAAATGAAATCTGTCACTGTTTCCATTGTACCTTTTCATGTACCTGTTGGCAATTTGGATGTGTTTGGGAAAATTCTATTCAGGTCTTTTGCCCACTTTAAAACTGCATTATTTGTGGGTATTTTTGCACTTGAATTGTATAAGTTCTCTATATATTTTGGATAGTTATCCTTTGTCAAATGTATAGACTGTATATTTTCTCCCATTCCATGTTTGCCTTTACATTTTTTTTTTTCCTTTGCTGTTAGAAGCTTTTTTAGTTTGATGTTAATAATTACATATTAAAGCTGTGTTTTAATTCTTAAGTTAGTCCTGGGAAAAATAGTTTTTTATTNTCAGGGCGGGGATGGGTGGGAGAGGGTGATGCAGGAGCACTGTAGGAAATAGATAGGGACACATATGTGCTCCCAGCCCATGGCTTTTCTTTCTGTGTCTTTTCCTTGGTGCCAAATCTGAGCAGTAGGTGTTAGGAGAGAGAAATGGGCTCATGGTGGAAGAAAGATGAAAAAGACGGAGGACAATAAGGGAGCTGCTCTTTGTCTTTATCACTAGGGGCCTAACACTTGACTCTGAATGCTAAATTTCAGTATTTTTTTTAAAAAATTCAACTTCATTTTAATTTCTGTCTTAGAGGACTTAGCTGAACGCTGAACATTTGATCTAATCAAGATTACGCTCAGCACTGCTTTCAGTCTTTGCTGAGAGCTCTGTTGAGTTATTTATTAACTCAATGGCTTAAACAGAATTAAGAGGGCAGCCACAAATCTAAGAGAGTGAGTCTAGACCCAGGCATGCAAGGGGAAGAGAGGGGGCCTGTTTTATCTTGGGGCTAGAAGGCCCTGGTCAGTATGACAGTGACCTCTAGACTGAGGGATGTTTTTGATGAGAAGTATGAGGATCACTGTCATCAGCGTAGAATGGACAAATAGTTCATGAGTTTTAGCAACAGCATAAAAGCTATTCCTCATTAGGAANGGGGCTAGAAGGCCCTGGTCAGTATGACAGTGACCTCTAGACTGAGGGATGTTTTTGATGAGAAGTATGAGGATCACTGTCATCAGCGTAGAATGGACAAATAGTTCATGAGTTTTAGCAACAGCATAAAAGCTATTCCTCATTAGGAAGAACTTGGCACTTGGGGGCTTGTGCTCCCTTTGGAACAGTGGAGGCCTCTGAAAAAGAGTGTTCCCCTCTTTACTTGCCCCCATAGCAAAACATTACCTGTTTATACATGGCTGCATCTAAGGCCCAACCCCGCCTTTCCTGAGATGTCTGACCCAGGAAGCCTGGGCCAGGTAGCCTTAGACATGAAACTGGCAAGAGGACGTCCAGTTATTGGCATATGAGGAGATCTCTGATTCCTATCAAGATAGTAGTACTTAAGGTGATTTCTCTGAGTCTTATTTTCTTGATAATTCTTTTCTGAGCCTGTTACTTCTCACTAGAGCTGGTCATATCTGTGTACCATTCTCTTTCCTTTCCATTTCTGATAACGCTGTACTGTGCTGTGTTTAGCTGCTCAATCGTGTCCGACTCTGCATGACCCTATGGACTGTAGCCCACCAGGCTCCTCTGTCCATGGGATTCTCCAGGCAAGAATACTGGAGTGGGTTGCCATTTCCTACACCAGGGAATCTTCCTGACCCAGAGATCAAACTCACGTCTCGATCTGTGTCTCCTGCATTGACAGGCGGATTCTTTAGCACTGAGACACCTGGGAAGCCAGAGTGGAGGGATGCCCAGGGTTAAATCACAGCAAGTCTATCATGCTTTACTCTGAGCAAATCAACTCCTCTTCCAGCAAAGTAGGCTGGGTAGTTGTTTTCATTTTCAGAATGAAATGACAGATTTACAAACCAGTCCCTAAGCTTCCTAAATCCCCCCAACAAAGCTCTTGATCGGGTATAGGTGAGAAGACACTGGGTGAAGGATGGCAGAGGGCTGTTGTCTTCCGTGTTTAAGGACAGAGCCATGGGGAAGAATATGGGCTGACAGCCTGTGCTTCAAGACAGTCAGTCTTGAGGAAGGGATGCTTTCAAAAAGAAATCACAAGAAGGCACTGTTTGCCAAATTCTTCACCATCTGCACAAAGATTCCATATATGCTGTAATCCTTATACATCCAGATTCTATGAGTCCAGTTGCACATTGCACAGCCAGCACAGGGACTGAATGAAAATCTAATGGCAATCCATTTGGTCAAGTTATTCCATTAGCATTAAAGTCTGACACTCCTGGATCATGAAGGATCGTGATTGCGTTTTGGGAACTTATTGGAAGCAGGTAAAATAGAGGTAGGGCGGCGGCCTTTGCTTTACTTCCCCCCTTTCTTTTGTATGCTGCTCTCATGGTTGTCTAGTAAAAGTAGGGAAGCTGATTACAAAGAAGAGCAGCAAATTTCAGGGAATTGATACACTCTTATGAAAAGAAAGGCAATATAAAATGTCCCCCAAATGTAAATGCAAAGTGCAGAATTTGTCTTTGGGCTGTCTTCAAGAAACGGACTTAAATCCAATTGCTATGGCTACATGGGACTCATCTGATCAGCAAGGCTTCTGTTCCACAGAGGCTAAAACTGTTTTGTTTTCAAAGGGGAAAACATATCTGTGTTTGCCCTCCTTTGCTTTGTAAAATTGAATTGCAGCGAACTCATGAATAATAGAAAGAACACTAAGGACTGTGAAATTAACACTGTCATGAAACAGAATTTCTAAAAGGGGAAGCTTTATTGGAGAAAGACACACTTCAACCTCCTTCAGACAGGGTTTTGGAAACTGGGACGTCTTAGCACTGGAGGGTGAAATAAGAAGTCCAATTTGGCTCCTGCTTTCAGGAAGGTGACAGTTTTCAAATCCTTTCACTTCAGTTTACTTCAGTTGCTCAGTTGTGTCTGACTCCTTGTGACCCCATGGACTGCAGCATGTCAGGCCTCCCTGTACGTCACCACCTCACAGAGTTTACTCAAACTCATGTCCATTGAGTTGTCATCCAGCTATCTCATCCTCTGTTGTCCCCTTCTCCTCCTGCCCTCAATCTTTCCCAGCATCAGGGTCTTNGTTTTGTGCATTGCAGGATGTTGACCAGCATCCCTTGCCTCCACCCACTAGATGCTGTTAACACCTGCCCCATGAGTCATGACAGCCAAAAATGTCTCTAGATGTGGCCAAATGTCCCCTGGGGGCTAGGATTGCCCGGGTGAGAATTAGTAGGTGAGTGCAATAGAGAATTGGCCCCAGGGTGGGCCATGCAGTGAAAGCAGTCCCTCCACCTTGGGGG
Organism: Philantomba maxwellii; assembly: GCA_006410695.1. NCBI lineage: Eukaryota > Metazoa > Chordata > Mammalia > Artiodactyla > Bovidae > Philantomba > Philantomba maxwellii. The sequence continues at coordinate 380,562 of SJYS01015477.1, forward strand.
CAGGTGCCTCCTCAAGACCTGAGTCACAGGTTTTGCATTTCTGCCTTGCCTGGCCTCACACGTGGGCATTTCCCTTCTTCCTCATTCCTCCCATTTTCTGGAGTAGATTTTGCTGGGGGCGGGCCTGTTAGCTGCTGCGGTCAGGAGTGGACCCATTTGGAGCTTTCTCTCCAAAGATCTCCAACCTGCTTTCTGACCCTGTGAAAGCTCTCCAGAGGAAGCCACCCAGGCTTTGCAAAGTCTTCAGCATCTTAAAGTCCTTTTAAGCAGCAGGTGTGTGCTACATTCGTTTTAGTAGTGTCTGGCTCTTTGTGACCCCATGGACTGTAGCCCGCCAGGATCCTCTGTCTGTGGGATTCTCCAGGCAAGAATACCGGAGTGGGTAGCCATGCCCTCCTCCAGGGAATCTTCCTGACCAGCAAGTGACTTCCTGTTTCTGCTGACTTCCTCATCTCTTCACCTGGGCGGGGTGGGTGAGGTCTGCTGGATACTAGAACCTCCGTGGAAGGCCAGGATCAAGCCCTGAGGGGCTCTATCTCTGGCATCAAATTCAAGGAGCAGGTGGGAAGTTGGCAGAAGGAAGGGTGAGGGCAGAGATCCAGAACTGAGCCAGTATTGATCCAGTAGAGAAATGCATCCATGTTGATGCAGAGTTGAGTATTTTTAAATAAGTATATGGATATATTCAAACTACTGCACAGTTGCAGTCATCTCACACATTAGCAAAGTAATGCTCAAAATTCTCCAAGCCAGGCTTCAATAGTACATGAACCATGAACTTCCAGATGTTCAAGCTGGATTTAGAAAAGGCAGAGGAACCAGAGATCAAATTGCCAACATCTGTTGGATCACAGAAAAAGCTAGAAAATTCAAAAAAAAAAAAATCTACTTCCGCTTCATTGACTATGCTAAAGCCTTTGACTGTGTAGATCACAACAAACTGGAAAATTCTTCAAGAGATGGGAATACCAGATCACCTTACCTGCCTCCTGCGAAACTTGTATACAAGTCAAGAAGCAATAGTTAGAACTGGACATGGAACAATGGACTGGTTCAAAATTGGGAAAGGAGTACATTAAGGCTGTATATTGTCATATTGCTTATTTAACTTATATGTAGAGTACATCATGTGAAATGCTGGGCTGGATGAAACACAAGCTGGAATCAAGATTGCCAGGAGGAATATCAATAACCTCAGATATGCAGATGACACCATCCTTATGGAAGAAAGTGAAGAGGAATTAAAGAGCCTGTTGATGAAGGTGAAAGAGGAGAGTGAAAGCTGACTTAAAACTCAACATTGAAAAAACTAAGATCATAGCATCTGGTCCCATCACTTCATGGCAAATAGATGGGGAAACAATGGAAACAGGGACAGACTTTACTCTCTTGGGCCCCAAAATCACTGTGGACAGTGACTGCAGCCATGAAATTAAAAGACACTTGCTCCTTGGAAGAAAAGCAATGACAAACATAGACAGTGTATTAAAAAGCAGAGATTACTTTGCCTACAAAGGTCCATATAGTCAAAGCTATGGTTTTCCCAGTAGTCATGTACAGATGTAAGAGCTGGACAATAAAAAGGCTGAGTGCTGAAGAACTGATGCCTTCTAACTGCGGTGCTGGAGAAGACTCTTGAGAGTCCTCTGGACAGCAAGGAGATCAAACCAGTCAATTCTAAAGGAAATCCTGAATATTCATTGGAAGGACTGAAGCTGAAGCCCCAGTGCCTGATGCAAAGAAAAAAAACACCCTGATGCTGGGAAAGATTGAAGGCAGGAGAAGGGGATGATAGAGGATGAGATGGTTGGATGGCATCAATGGACATCAGTTTGAGCAGACTCAGGGAGATGGTGAAGGACAGGGAAGCCTGGCATGGTACAGTCCATGGAGTGGCAAAGAGTTGGACATGAATGAGCGGCTGAACAACAACAAAGGCAAAATTTTATATTTTAAAAGAAAATTAAATTACAGAAGAGCAAAAGTCTAACATGCCAAAGACACTTTGTTTGATGCACTTAGTGTCAATAATTGGAGCACTTTTTAAGGCTTTTTTCCTACACACAAAAAAATGGCATTGATAATGGCTCTGTACAATAATATTTAAAACAGCAGGAAGATGGAAACATTTTCATACCATGTTTTGGCAAACAGTTCTAAAGACAGCAAACACGCACTCAGTGGGTTTTCCTTTGCTTTAAAATGAGCTACCAGTAATTCTAAACCAAGCAAAAATGCATTGTTCCTGGATGGAATATAAGCAGTCATACTCACAAAAATGTTTTGCAATGAGTTCTTGGCTCCTGTGAAAATCCCAAAATAGCAAAGGAGAGATTAGAGTTTATTTTCAGATTCTATGACTGGTTTCCAACAATCTTTTATCAGTAGACTCACAGGCAAAATACTAGACACTCAGGATCAGATTCCATTCCTTGATGTAAGGATGGAACTTTTGTGGGTTGCTGTCCTTGGCTAGCATAAACCAGCGAATAACCACATGTAGAATAAAATGCAAGACAGGCAGAAGGGCTAGCTTAATGTTTTGTTGTTG
>SJYS01015479.1:0-29759 GCA_006410695.1 Philantomba maxwellii
TTTTTTTTTCATATCAATGCTATCAAAAGGCAAGGCCTTCCCAGTATTTGTTTGACTTATTGACACTGTCATTCAACAGTATACTGCCCAGGACGAAATAGATCATATGAAAAGACACATCTCAACAGTGGTATTATTTAGGCAAAGATGGCTTGATGTAAATACCTTTGGATTTTTTGGCGATTTGATTATTTGTACTCAACATTACTCGGTCTAAATCATACACACAAATACTGGAGCACATTTCAAATGTATACCTATCCATTACTGGTAGAAAGACATTCTCCATGTCTTGCAGAAAGAAGTCTGTCCCTCTGAAGAAAGAGTGATGAAGTTTTGGGAGCATAAAGACTGCTCATAAATGACTTAACCTAAAAAATAATGTGCCTCTTTAGGTAGAGCTGTGTCAGGAATAAAACTGACCTTAATTGTTCAAGGTCAGTTGAACAATTATAACTTGACTAAGTTCTTGATTCTACTTTAACTGAATTCAAGTCGGCCCTTGAATAAAGTGGCTACCATCATTATGAGAAGCAAATTATACCATCAGAACTCAGTTGTCACCTCAGAGCTAAGACATTAACTGGTAGAAAGGCAAGCTCTGCTCAACATTCACTGGACAGGTTAGCCCTTGGCTTTATAACCTGCTTCTTTTCAAATACAAGGATGGCCAAACTACTCAAGGATTCCTGGAACAAAGACCTACCAAAATTTGAGTGATGTGAAAAAAATTACTTAGGAATTAATAGTACTTGTTTAAAAGAATAAAATTTTTTATAAAGCATATCTTCTTAAATATATAGCACATTCTGAAGTGAAGCAGTTTTCCAAAAGTACAGAAATTAATATGAAAATGGCTTGTTAATTTCAATACTGTTTTAAAAGTATTGCTAGTTCACTCTTACCCCTAACCCAAAAGATAACTGTACTTAAAACATTAAACTCTCTTGATTACACAGCTCTGATACATAGCAGAATGTAAATAGTATTAATTTCCACCCCCATCATTAAATAACTTGAATATCATACTCCTCAGTGGAAGAGGTTGCAAAATCTCACAGTCAGTTGCTCTGCTTCACTTCAAATTACTGAATGCTTCAGGTCAATCTGATGTTTCCCTAAGGTTAAGGTTTGTTTGTACTTAGTGTTCTGACTGCAACCCACTCTCCCCACTGCCTTTTCTTGACTTTCAGATCTCAGCTTAGAAACTCTTCCTGCCAGCAGCCTTATCTAGCCCTCCAAGCCTTGGTTCCTGGGCTGTCCAGTCTGCTCCCCCAGCTCTGTGCACCTCTCCCCTCAACACACTCATGGCGCTTAACATGCTACAGATGCAGCCCTTCTGTCACCTTCCCCCAGGGAGTAGACCAAGCACAAAGCAAGCAAGAGCAGGGTTTATTGCATTTGTAGCCCCGGTTCTAAACACTGTCCTTGGCATATAGTAAGCAAACAAAAGTTGGAGGGAAGTAATTTTTTAAAGTGTAAGAAGATTCTGAGCAAAACATATAGTATATAGTTATCTACAGCACTCAATTCTCCCTAGCATTCTGTGACAACTCTAGAACTAGCAGTTTAAACTAATACACTTTTTTACTGGACAACCATAAATATGACTTCTCTGAGACTGTCCTGACCTTGGTCTTGCCATCTTGCCTAACTGTAAAGATAATCTTGAGGAACAAGAGTACTCAACATTCAGTTTTAGCAACTGAGCAACCACAGTTTAGAGGAAAAGGCAGCAACATTGCTAAGCTAAATGCACCCAGGTCCTGTTAGCCTCAAAGGCCGTTAAGTCTTTATATATACCAGGCCACGCAATTTAGGCTAAAAACAATGATTGGTACAATTCTCCTTTAACCCCTGGCCCAATGGGAGGAAAAGTGAACAGATTAGGTAAATAGTTATTTTCTTTTGAGTCTTGAAAACTGGGTTTCAGCCCCCAGAAAATAAAGTGTTTTGAGTAATTTATGAGAACTTTGCATTTTCCCCCTTTCAAAGTCACTGAATCAAATATACTAACATTTGATCAATTTTCTGCTGATTCTATACACTAACATTTAATAAGTAACATTATCAAGTACTTACTATGTATCAGGCTATATGTATAGCAGTTACATTGATTCATTTCATCCAACAAGTCTGTAAAGTAGGGATTATCATTTCCATTTTTCCAGCGAGGGAAACAAGTGACCACCCAAGATAAAGGAAGCCAAAATTTGGAACTCAAGTCTCTAGTATTGAAAACTCAGGTGTTCAACCAGATCATGGCTATTGATATCTTGGGCAATGTTTAACTAGTTAACAGGACAATGCAAAAAAGTAATGCTGAACTAACCAAAAAAAAAAAANGCTATATGTATAGCAGTTACATTGATTCATTTCATCCAACAAGTCTGTAAAGTAGGGATTATCATTTCCATTTTTCCAGCGAGGGAAACAAGTGACCACCCAAGATAAAGGAAGCCAAAATTTGGAACTCAAGTCTCTAGTATTGAAAACTCAGGTGTTCAACCAGATCATGGCTATTGATATCTTGGGCAATGTTTAACTAGTTAACAGGACAATGCAAAAAAGTAATGCTGAACTAACCAAAAAAAAAAAAGGCTTGAAAGTTATCTGAGAAATGCTTTTCCCTTATATTCAAATTAGTAATGTATTGATGTATGTAAATTAGTAATGTACTGATATGTACCACCAACAGATCTGAGAGATTACGGTGGGGGTGGGGAGGAGATAAGTAAGCTTCGTTATGTTTGACTTTAAACTAAATTTATCAACTTTTCTAGTCCCAAACAGGTTTCTAAAACAACGAATTTAATGAGACAACAGCCACCAGACCTATGCTCCGTGCAAGTAAGAAGCCGGAGTTCGCGAAGAGGTGCACTTAGTGCCTCACGTCTTGGTGCATGAAGTACAATAGTTTTTGCTTTGCGTTCACTTGTGCTAAAGTAGCATAGATGGCCAAGATATTTACGGGCAAGTCTCCCAGTTACTTCAAGCCCGTGTATGTAAGGCCTCGTTTCAGCCCAACACACATTCACGACTATATATACCACGATACAGACTTTAGCAGAACGTCCTCAGTGGAACCCAGGAGACTTTATCCCACTGCTTTAGGAAATAGTTGTCTACAACATCATGCTAGCTTTAGCTGGTAAAACTAGACCCAGTGCTTTAAGTTTCAATAAATGCTCTTGCTTTACTTTTACTTCAGAACTTGCAGTGACGATATGCATAGCAAAGTAAAGCCTATTACTTGTCCTCACTCTTAGGGTGCACGATGCTCACAAATGCGAGGAACCTAAGGTCACGAAGGAGCTCAGCGACCTTGCCCGAGTCTGCAGCAGCGAGCGGCCGACGCTCCTGCCAGAACCACCCTGGACTCGGCGGCCGCGCCTGTCTTCAGTCTCCCCGCCCCCTCGCCCCGGCTCCCAACCCGCAGAACAAAGGCTGCGGGGCCGTCCAAGCAGCTCAGGGAGGTAGCAACGGCGCCGCAACAAGGGGTCCCAGCAACAAAAAGCGCGCAGAGGTCGCCTCGCTGGACCCGGGCGGCCCGCGGCCGAGGACCCGAGGTAAGGATCGAGGCCCAGCCCCTTTTCCCCGAGGCAGCCCGGCTCGGCCCACGTGCCCTCTAGCACTTACCCGACAGCAGAGCAGGGCCGGTGCGCAGCGCCCGGACGGCACCCGCTTGCAGCCCCCAGGGCCGCGGCGAGCAGGGCGCGCTGGGTGCCGAGATGGCGCGCAGGCTGCCGACCGCGGCCCGCACGCTCCGCACCGCGCGCAGCGCCATGTTCGCACGGGTGCAGAGGGTCTCCGCGCGGCACCTAGAGCACCCCGGCAGGCGGGGGCGGGGCGGGACGGGGCGGGACGGCCCCGGGCCGGAGCGAGCCGGAGCGAGCTGGCTGGACCAGGGCGCGGGGCGGGGCCCCGGGATAGGCGGGGCCTGACAGGGCCGCATGCGGGAGGGGCGTGGACGCTCGGAAAGCCCTAAGGCCCGGAAGGGGCGGTGGCGAGGGGCGGGGACCGGCTCGTGGACTAGGCGGACCAGGCCGAGCTGGGCGGGGCGTCCCGGGAGGGGTAGGACCACGCCTTCAGGCGGTGCTTCTGGGAGAGTGAAAGCTGTAGTTCAGCATTTGTGACCTCCAAGACCCACCCAGGCTCTGAGATGGGCTCCAGGCAGGAGTGATGCTCTTGGGTCCTCAGGGAGGCAGGGTGCTCCCAGTCCTGTTAAAAGATGAAGTCTCCACCTTCTAAAGAGGATCAAGGTCACCCAGAGCAGTATTCATAGCAGATCCAAAGAATCATTCCAGCCAAAGTTGGTTGTTACGCACTGGCCAAAGGTGCGCTAACACAAATGCAGTTTCTCTTTGACTTTTTGAAATATTGAAAACTTTATTACTTTGCATATTCCCCAAACCCTACAGTCTCCAAAGAGGGGAGAAACCTAATCATGAAGCTCATAGAGGGGCAAGGACTTGTTGAAGGGTCAGGAGTGGCTTCTGGTGGAGTCTATACTGCAGGAGCTACTGCAGTAGCAGTCAAAAGGCAGAGAGTTGAGACCCAGCATGATCAGCTCCTTGCTTAAACAGTCCTGTGACTGAAACCTTAGGAGAAAAGCAGAAGACATATCTAACCCAATCCAAGGAGAAAGAAAATTAGGTTTGGGAAAAGACCTCACCTTTAACACAGATTTTGTGGAGTAGGCAAGAACCAGCAAAGAAACACTGGAGTGAGAAACACCTCAATCTCCACACTGTCAGTATTACAGGGTATACCTTGAAGTATATGCGTGTATGAGTATATGTGCGAATATATGTGTGTGTGTGTTTGGGAGACCCAAATGTTGCGCTGAGATTCTGCCTCACAAAACTGGGGATGTCAACACATCTGTGCAGTAGTTTGCAGGGGCTGTCATGCTCCTCTGAGTTGTCTTTTCCTCTGAGTACACTGAGCCTTTGTTATGTGCCTGGGAGGGATGCACTCCTCACCACACCCCTACTGGTAGGTATTATACTCATTTCATAGATGAAGAGCTGGAGGCTTGGAAAGGTTAACTAACTTTCCAGAAGTGGAATGAGGGAGATATTCTATGGTTTAAGCATACTAGGTGTCAGTAGCAGAACTTGCTCATCAGTCCAATTTGCAGTCTACTGCTCTTAAGCTCAGTTCTGCTTGCCACTGTTTGGGATGCTGACTGATTCACAGTGCTGTATTCTAAACTCCAGATATTGGTTAACTTCCATAATGTCAGTGTTCTTATTGTTTTGTTGCAAGTCACTTCAGCATAATGCAAGCCATCCCCTAAAATATTTATTCCCAGCTTCAATAACTCATTTGATACAAAGAACAGGGTCACTTATCAATCTGTGGGCTATGTCAAATGGGCCCTTATGCCAAGCAGTAGGAAGTGTGTCTTTTTTTTTCCTTAATGTAACAAGTATTGGGGATTAAATTTTTTTTTCCATCTGATTATCTTTGTAGCATCCATGGCTTGAGATGTGAAAGGTCATCTCATTACACAATTGGTACAGGCACCTGAAAATTTAGGTGGTCATTTCTTTCAGATGTCTCAAAGGGGTCTGCTCATCTCTTTGTGACAGTCCCTGGTGGCTCAGAGGTTAAAGTGCCTGCCTCCATTGTGAGAGACCTGGGTTCGATCCCTGGGTCAGGAAGATCCCCTGGAGAAGGAAATGGTAACCCACTCCAGTATTCTTGCCCGGAGAATCCCATGGACAGAGGAGCCTGGCAGGCTGCAGTCCACGGGGTTGCAAAAAGTCGGACACGACTGAGCGACTTCACTTCACTTCACTTCATCTCTTTGTGCAGATATATTTATTTCTCTCACAGAAATACAATGGAAGAAGTTTACAATTTGATATTTATAGTCAATAGAGAAGTGGAGAATAGTTGGAAAAAGAAACGAAGAATTTATCACTAATACAAATCTTAGAACTTTTCTTGTTTAAAACAAACAGACAGTATGTGTTTGGGTTGATTTCTGTACCATATTTTCAGAAGACATGTGTACACTTTGCTATGAGTTATTTGATGAGTATCTGAAAATATAGCTCATGATAAAATACATAATGGATGATGGGTTTGAGGGTGGATAGAAGATAAATCCCCCAAGGTTTTATGTGCATTGTCGTGTTATGTGTCTCTTTGTTTGTAAAGGATCCTGGCTTTTCATTGTCAGTAGTAGAGTGGGATCCTGGTTCAACCATCATAAAAGGAAATTTAAGCTCTCATCCAGATAGAAGGCTGGCAGTAGTTCAGCTTCATTGTTACACTAGCTATTTAAAGACCTCATCAAGTATGCATGTTCCTTTCATCTTTCTGCTCTGCCATCTTCAGATTGTACCCCATGGTCTCAAGGTAGCTGTCAGAGTTCCAGCAGTCTTACCCCAGACAGTGTCCAGCAGCCCTTGAACTCATCTCTTTTTATTACCAAACTGAGCTTTCCCAGAAGTGTCCCAGAGACCTCTTTTCAAAATTTTCATTGGCCAGACTGGATCATGCTGCTGCTAAGTCGCTTCAGTCGNGTCTTACCCCAGACAGTGTCCAGCAGCCCTTGAACTCATCTCTTTTTATTACCAAACTGAGCTTTCCCAGAAGTGTCCCAGAGACCTCTTTTCAAAATTTTCATTGGCCAGACTGGATCATGCTGCTGCTAAGTCGCTTCAGTCGTGTCCGACTCTGTGTGACCCCATAGACGGCAGCCTGCTAGGCTCCTCTGTCCCTGGTATTCTCCAGGCAAGAATACTGGAGTGGGTTGCCGTTTCCTTCTCCAATGCATGAAAGTGAAGTCGCTCAGTCGTACCCAACTCTTAGCAACCCCATGGACTCTAGCCTACCTGGCTCCTCTGTCCATGGGATTTTCCAGGCAAGAGTACTGGAGTGGGACTGGATCATGTGGCCAGCCTAAATGGCTCATTGTCAAGGGCTATTATCAAGACAGATTGAGATTTACTTTGAGGTGGCTGCAGCCTCACCTTGCTGTGTGTCACGTGGGGTAAGGATAGTGGCTACTTGAATAAATCAGGATTCTGACAGCAAGGAGGAAAGCATGGAATGGATCTGGAGCAGGTAACCTAGAGTATCTGCTCCAATGGGTGTGTGGGGAGAGACAAGACAGAGTAAATTGGAAAGGATTCATCAGGTGCTTCCACTATGCAACAGAGGGGAAATGTACACTTGTCCTCACAGTTACCTAGAAGACTTTTATTATCTAGATCTGTGGTTCTCAGAATTTAAAGCATGTTTATCATGTCTGACTACACATTGGAATCACCTAGGGGGCATAAAAAATATTGATGCCTGTGACCCAGAGATGCTGATAGATAAATTGGGGTGAAGTCTGGGGTCTCTAGCATGTAGGCAAGATTGAGAACCACTAGTATAGATCAACAGTTCTCAAAATATTGCCTAAAGAACACTAGCCCTGATTGAAGTGCTGTAATACCAGAAGCCTTGGTTATAGGGGTTTGGGAATCATTACACATGTTATTGCTCACACTTAGCCCAAGAGATTCACAGTGCACATTTAGCATATTAAAAGCTCTAACAATTCCCATGCTAAAGAATTTATATGTCCAGTGTTTCCCACATTTGATGTAGAAATATTTAAGGGAGGACGACACCTGTTATGAGTTGAATTGTGTCCCCTAAAGAGATAGGTTGAAGNCACTTAGCCCAAGAGATTCACAGTGCACATTTAGCATATTAAAAGCTCTAACAATTCCCATGCTAAAGAATTTATATGTCCAGTGTTTCCCACATTTGATGTAGAAATATTTAAGGGAGGACGACACCTGTTATGAGTTGAATTGTGTCCCCTAAAGAGATAGGTTGAAGTCCCAGCCCCCATACTGGGGAGAAGGCCATGTGACAACTGAGGCAGAGGTTACAGTGATGCACCTACAAGCCAAGGAATGCCAAGGATTTCTGGCACACACTAGAAGCTGAAAGAGAAGATTCCTTCATAGAGCCTACCACAGGAGCATGGCCCTGTCAGCACCTTGATTGTGGACTTCTATCCTCCAGAACTGTGGAGCAATACGTTTTTATTGTTTTAAGCTACCCAGTTTGTGGTACTTTGTTCTGGCAACCCTAGCAAACTAATATGACATCCATTAGCATCTGTTGGACCGCAGTTTGGGAAACCCTGAACTAGAATCATTCAAAGGCAACTCCTGACTGACCAAGAAGATGAAATAATTAGTCTATAGAGGGGATCTTTTCCCCATGAACTCCAGACAATATTTGTTTTATTTCTAGGAGGAAATACATTTGAACAGTATCATAGTGGTGGCAACTATATGTATGTATTTCTCTTATCTTTTTTTGCTTGCCAGGCTTGGTGACTCTAATATGGACACAGAAAAGTACTAACCTGGAGAGATTACAGAATCACTGGTAAGTGTAGGCCTAATGTGCTGGCCTTCCCCTATTCTACAGATCATGCCTGGACCAACAGCTTAAATTGGGGGCATAGTTGAAACAGGTTGAGGGTGCCAGGCCTCAGACAACAACTCAGGCTGCTCACTGCTGCTTCCAGGCTCCTGTCTTTTACATTTAATGCCCAGAAAACTGAGTATCTTCATCAGTAGCAAATCGACGATCTCTCCTTCCTCCGACAGCTGCAGAGGGAGAAAGGACCATGTGACTTGTGTAGAGCTATTCTCTTCAGGGGCTTTTCTTTCTTATAAGGAAACCATGGTTTTATCATCCACTTTGGTCCCTGCCAAAGTGATATCACTGTTTAGTGTTGCTTTTGTTTTGGAATTGACCTCCTTCTGGGAATCTTAAGGGTATTCACTCCTGCCTTTATCCCCAGGGATTTCCTTCTTCCTCTCCATTGAAAATGACAAGGTGCCCTCTATCATCCCCAACAAAGGCTATTAGGAATTTGTGCACAAAGACCCTCATGTGTTGCTGTTGGGAATGTAAAATGGAGAAGAGTTTGGTGGTTTCTCAGATTTAAGCCAAAGTGATCATATGACATCTTGAAATAAATTTCTAGCCCCAAGATGGAGCCACTCCTGCCCGGGGTGCCATGTCAGCAAATTGAAACTTGGATATCTTTTGTGTCTCTGTAAAGGCTCCCGCAGCAATGCAGTATAGCCAGTCAGCCAGTCCCCAGATGCCAGGCCACTCCAGGCTCTATACTTGATTCCTCTTCCTTCTCACCCCAAACAANACTCCTGCCCGGGGTGCCATGTCAGCAAATTGAAACTTGGATATCTTTTGTGTCTCTGTAAAGGCTCCCGCAGCAATGCAGTATAGCCAGTCAGCCAGTCCCCAGATGCCAGGCCACTCCAGGCTCTATACTTGATTCCTCTTCCTTCTCACCCCAAACAAGGCTGACTCTGTGGCCCTGGCCAATCAGATATTTTCTATTTTCTACTTCCTTATCCTTTATTCTTTATCCTATAAAAGTTTCCTGCCTTACAACCCATTTTGCAGATCTCTGAATGGAGACAGTCCACTTCATGAAATATTAACTTTTGTTTGTCATCACCTAAATCCAAGGGGTTCTCGGTCTTGACTATACATACAGACCACACAAGAAATTTTAGGAATACCAGTGGCTGGATCCTTCCCCCAGGGATTCTGTTTTTATTTGCCTCAGGTGCAGTAGCAGGCATTTTCAGAAGCCCCCAGATGATTCTAGTGTACAGGCATAGCTGGGAATCACCGATGTAATGAACAGAGTCCCAAGCTGGGAATTGGAGATGTGATTCTAGTCTGTCTTTCATTTGCTATGATCTTAGGGAATTAATTTCCTCCTTCTGGGCCTCCATTTTCCTTCCTGTGAAATGAGGCCCTGGAACTACAGTGATCCTTTGGTTCCCCTCATGTCTAATGCTGCTCAGCCAGCCTCTTCTTAGTTCAAGGTCAGTGACTTTTGAAGACCAAGCCAAAGGGACCCACCTGATAATATTTTTGCTCTTCATTGAACGCCACCAGGATGACAGAGATAAACAGATTCAGCACCACAAATGTCATGAAAACGATGCAGGACCCAATTAGGAAGGAGCCGAGCACTGGGCTATAGTCCAGGACCTGTCAGGAAGAGAACCAGAATCATCCCTCAGGGTCCTGTGTGCTAGTGGTCACTTCCCTCAGTAGGCACCTTCAGAGGGAAGCTGGTCCTTACAGCTAGGCAGATCCTGGAGCCAGGAAGTTTCCCTTTTCCCTGGGGGCTGAGAGTGTGGGTAGTGCTCTCAAAAGCTGCCCGGAGATGGAAAGCGCAGCCCCTCTCTTCCCCACTGCTGCCATTTCCAATACGGGTGTCATTCTGGCTAGGCTCAGGAGCATTCCCTTCCAGACACCCACCAGCACAGCCTTCCCCTGATTAGCCAGTGTCTGATGTTCTGTAGACAGGGAGGGGTCCCCAGGGTGAGCTGTGGGAACCTTTTTATTTGTGCAGAGTTGCCCTGCGCTTGCCAGGCCATGGACCCAAGGGGTGACATCCACTAGGGAGGCATTTGAGGGGGTGCTTTCTCTAATTTTCATAAAGGTTTGGTGTTGATGGTAGTGTCCATACCCCCCTCACTGCCTCTCTCCTCCATTACCTCCTCGTAGTTGAAGATTCCCAGCTGAAGGCTGATCACTGTTTCTGCCGCATCAAAGAGGGTTTTGTAGGAACGGAGTTTCCAACCAAAGATTAAGTTTGACTGTTAAGGAAAGAGTCCTTATGAACAAGGAAAGAAACCATGCCACCCCCAAAGGGTGTTGTTTGACAGCAGAGTCAGCAGTCTGGATCAGCCACATCCTTGGCCTGGCAATACTGTCCATGTCACAGGGCCTTCAAATGGGTGTGTGTACACACTTAATTCTGTAGGGGATGCACATGCACCTGGGCTCACATACCAACACTAGGAGGCCACTGCTGTGGTCTCCCAGATGGTCACTCGAAGGCTCAGTAATGGTGCTGCGCTCTCTGCAGCCCCAGCCTCTTTGCTGTGGGGGATTCTGCCTGCGCAGGACCAGCCTCCCCACCATGGTTTCCTCTCACCACAGTTACCCCCTCCTCAAAGATTTCCCCATAGCTCTTGCATCAGAGGGAAGCCCAGCAGTTCCTCGGCCCTGAGGTGGTGACTCCTGGTCCCACAGGACACTGCAGTGTCCTTGCAGCCCACACACTGCAGATGGAGGACTGAAAAAAATCCACATGAATTAAAGAATGGGATGGGGTACTTTTAACAAAGCCAGATTCCAGCTTCTTAGCCAATACCCTCCATCACTTAATTCAGCATACTTCATCCCATTTCTGAGGGTGAGAGAGGAAGATGAGGTGGGGTCAGTGGAGTGAGAGCCAGGACTGGGGTGAAAAGGCAGGAAAAAGGTTAGAGGTGGAGTGAAGACTAGGATAAGATGGACTGCTGTATGGTATGGACATCAGGGGAATGACAGAGGTGAGAGACTGGATGGGGCAGGGTGAGAATTGGGAAGGGGGCTGGCGTGGGTTGGGACTGGGTGAAGGGTCACAGAGAGGTGGGAGCCTGGGTTACAGTGGGAATCATAGACTTGGAGAGGATGGGGCTGAAGCTTATTTAGATGGAAATCAGCATGTGGCAGAGGGTCTTTGTTTCTCATTTTACTTGATAGTAAAAAAAATAATTGATAGTTCAAAAAAATTGTTTTCAGTCACATAAGAGCATGATTGTCCAAAAGCTCTCAGTGTTAAGGAACTAAATGAAGTGGTTTCGGCCCTTCTAAGTTCATGCCTCATGTGTAGGGCATCAGGCACCAACATGGCCTGCAGTCGTGTCCATCTTCTCTCCCCAATCTCTGCCCCACCTCAGGGTCAGGGACTGCCCACTTCACCTCTGCATCCCCTGGCCTGAGGGAGGGCTCTGTGCATGTCAGAGTAACTGGGATGTCAGGAGAACTGGCCCTTAAGGCAGAGTGGGTAAAGAAAGCAGTCCTTCGTGGCAGATAGTTGGTCCCTTCAGTCTTAGAGACTACACTTCCTCACTCTTATCCAACCGAGGTGTCCAGCCTCTGCCATTTGAGGTGACCAGTTCATGAGCTCCCAGCTGAAAGGCTCCAGACTCAGAAAGAAGATCCACCATCTCCCTCAGGTTCCCAGGGTTTTCCTAGCCCCCCAACTCTCCACCACTGAGCAGCCTTTGCTTCTGAGGAGACCAGCCCAGAAAGTTTTCCCAAAGGAGCCACTCACTGCAATGGAGTAAGCCAGGAGCATGATAAGGATGACAACGATAAAGCCTGAAATGTCCCCCCAGGCACGATGCAGAGCTGACGTGATCATGTTCATTTTGGGGTTCAGCCTGAACAGATGCCAAAGCTTCACTGTGGATAGGAGTACCAGGAAGGCGAGGATGTAGCCAAGGGCAGCATCGGCTGCTGCAGTCTCGCTGAAGCTGATCCCTCTGTGGGACCAAATAGAGAGACTGGTCTCAGAGACAGTGAAAGCCTCAGCCAGCGCTCATCTGTCAAGATTAGCCTGATCATGATCTGAGGACAGAGCTGTCCTAACTCCCCAGCCAGGCATTGATGAGATGGTGGTCATGGTGAGGGTGAGCGTCCTGGTTACAAAAGGGACAGTGCTGGTGGTGGTCACGGGACTATTACCTGACAATCTTGGTTAATGGCCACAGAGCTGAGGAAGATTGATAAAGGAGGGATCCTCCCGGAGTTGAGAAGACAAAAGTAAGGGAGTTCCACGAGCCTCCCCTCCTGGTTTGGGGGTCACTGGATGCCACGTCCTCCTGCACACCTGTCTGAGTGTATATCCACACCATCCTTACATTTAAAGGAATGATGGAAGTACTATCCAGTTGCTGTGCTGAGGAACCTCAATTGCATTATTCCATTTGACCTTCAAGACCACAGGGTGAGGTATCACATCTCCATTTTACAGATAAGGACAGATAGTTGATACAAGGTCACATAGTGAAAGAACTAGTGGTGGAAGAATGAGAGTTGGAATCCAGCTGTGTCTCATTCCNAGGCAGATCCTGGAGCCAGGAAGTTTCCCTTTTCCCTGGGGGCTGAGAGTGTGGGTAGTGCTCTCAAAAGCTGCCCGGAGATGGAAAGCGCAGCCCCTCTCTTCCCCACTGCTGCCATTTCCAATACGGGTGTCATTCTGGCTAGGCTCAGGAGCATTCCCTTCCAGACACCCACCAGCACAGCCTTCCCCTGATTAGCCAGTGTCTGATGTTCTGTAGACAGGGAGGGGTCCCCAGGGTGAGCTGTGGGAACCTTTTTATTTGTGCAGAGTTGCCCTGCGCTTGCCAGGCCATGGACCCAAGGGGTGACATCCACTAGGGAGGCATTTGAGGGGGTGCTTTCTCTAATTTTCATAAAGGTTTGGTGTTGATGGTAGTGTCCATACCCCCCTCACTGCCTCTCTCCTCCATTACCTCCTCGTAGTTGAAGATTCCCAGCTGAAGGCTGATCACTGTTTCTGCCGCATCAAAGAGGGTTTTGTAGGAACGGAGTTTCCAACCAAAGATTAAGTTTGACTGTTAAGGAAAGAGTCCTTATGAACAAGGAAAGAAACCATGCCACCCCCAAAGGGTGTTGTTTGACAGCAGAGTCAGCAGTCTGGATCAGCCACATCCTTGGCCTGGCAATACTGTCCATGTCACAGGGCCTTCAAATGGGTGTGTGTACACACTTAATTCTGTAGGGGATGCACATGCACCTGGGCTCACATACCAACACTAGGAGGCCACTGCTGTGGTCTCCCAGATGGTCACTCGAAGGCTCAGTAATGGTGCTGCGCTCTCTGCAGCCCCAGCCTCTTTGCTGTGGGGGATTCTGCCTGCGCAGGACCAGCCTCCCCACCATGGTTTCCTCTCACCACAGTTACCCCCTCCTCAAAGATTTCCCCATAGCTCTTGCATCAGAGGGAAGCCCAGCAGTTCCTCGGCCCTGAGGTGGTGACTCCTGGTCCCACAGGACACTGCAGTGTCCTTGCAGCCCACACACTGCAGATGGAGGACTGAAAAAAATCCACATGAATTAAAGAATGGGATGGGGTACTTTTAACAAAGCCAGATTCCAGCTTCTTAGCCAATACCCTCCATCACTTAATTCAGCATACTTCATCCCATTTCTGAGGGTGAGAGAGGAAGATGAGGTGGGGTCAGTGGAGTGAGAGCCAGGACTGGGGTGAAAAGGCAGGAAAAAGGTTAGAGGTGGAGTGAAGACTAGGATAAGATGGACTGCTGTATGGTATGGACATCAGGGGAATGACAGAGGTGAGAGACTGGATGGGGCAGGGTGAGAATTGGGAAGGGGGCTGGCGTGGGTTGGGACTGGGTGAAGGGTCACAGAGAGGTGGGAGCCTGGGTTACAGTGGGAATCATAGACTTGGAGAGGATGGGGCTGAAGCTTATTTAGATGGAAATCAGCATGTGGCAGAGGGTCTTTGTTTCTCATTTTACTTGATAGTAAAAAAAATAATTGATAGTTCAAAAAAATTGTTTTCAGTCACATAAGAGCATGATTGTCCAAAAGCTCTCAGTGTTAAGGAACTAAATGAAGTGGTTTCGGCCCTTCTAAGTTCATGCCTCATGTGTAGGGCATCAGGCACCAACATGGCCTGCAGTCGTGTCCATCTTCTCTCCCCAATCTCTGCCCCACCTCAGGGTCAGGGACTGCCCACTTCACCTCTGCATCCCCTGGCCTGAGGGAGGGCTCTGTGCATGTCAGAGTAACTGGGATGTCAGGAGAACTGGCCCTTAAGGCAGAGTGGGTAAAGAAAGCAGTCCTTCGTGGCAGATAGTTGGTCCCTTCAGTCTTAGAGACTACACTTCCTCACTCTTATCCAACCGAGGTGTCCAGCCTCTGCCATTTGAGGTGACCAGTTCATGAGCTCCCAGCTGAAAGGCTCCAGACTCAGAAAGAAGATCCACCATCTCCCTCAGGTTCCCAGGGTTTTCCTAGCCCCCCAACTCTCCACCACTGAGCAGCCTTTGCTTCTGAGGAGACCAGCCCAGAAAGTTTTCCCAAAGGAGCCACTCACTGCAATGGAGTAAGCCAGGAGCATGATAAGGATGACAACGATAAAGCCTGAAATGTCCCCCCAGGCACGATGCAGAGCTGACGTGATCATGTTCATTTTGGGGTTCAGCCTGAACAGATGCCAAAGCTTCACTGTGGATAGGAGTACCAGGAAGGCGAGGATGTAGCCAAGGGCAGCATCGGCTGCTGCAGTCTCGCTGAAGCTGATCCCTCTGTGGGACCAAATAGAGAGACTGGTCTCAGAGACAGTGAAAGCCTCAGCCAGCGCTCATCTGTCAAGATTAGCCTGATCATGATCTGAGGACAGAGCTGTCCTAACTCCCCAGCCAGGCATTGATGAGATGGTGGTCATGGTGAGGGTGAGCGTCCTGGTTACAAAAGGGACAGTGCTGGTGGTGGTCACGGGACTATTACCTGACAATCTTGGTTAATGGCCACAGAGCTGAGGAAGATTGATAAAGGAGGGATCCTCCCGGAGTTGAGAAGACAAAAGTAAGGGAGTTCCACGAGCCTCCCCTCCTGGTTTGGGGGTCACTGGATGCCACGTCCTCCTGCACACCTGTCTGAGTGTATATCCACACCATCCTTACATTTAAAGGAATGATGGAAGTACTATCCAGTTGCTGTGCTGAGGAACCTCAATTGCATTATTCCATTTGACCTTCAAGACCACAGGGTGAGGTATCACATCTCCATTTTACAGATAAGGACAGATAGTTGATACAAGGTCACATAGTGAAAGAACTAGTGGTGGAAGAATGAGAGTTGGAATCCAGCTGTGTCTCATTCCAAAGTACAGGCTCTTCCTGCCATCCCGCCCTGCCTTTCATGCCCCTTTTGTGCCTGCCTTTGTATGTCAATTCAGTCTTAATGTTGGTACATTTTTGAGTATGACTTATACCTGTATCTATTGACATGGATGGCGAACAGGTTATAGAAAAAAATTATATGATCTGAAGTTTATAAAAGCATTTAATATATATAATGCCTGAGAAAAACCATCCTTCTGTTTAATCTCCTGCCTTCCATTTTCTCCCCTTTGAGGGGTTTGTGAATGAAGTTTGTTAATGAAGGACACAATCTAGGATAGAGTGCAGAGTTCAGATTCTAAGCTCTGCAATTCCTTGCTGTGTGACCTTGCAGAGACGACCTCTCTGGGCCTCAGTTACTTCATCTGCAAAAAAGGGATAACATCATCTCTTAGAAGTTCTGGGAAGATTAAAGTAGATGAGATAATGCTTTTAAAGTGGTGTTTTTATGAATGTGTAAGGTATCCAACAATGACTCAATAAATGTTAGCCATATCTATACAATCAATGGATGTTTCAGAGTAAATACCAAGATCCTGGAGACATCAACTAGGTTTGAATTATTTCTCTGCCACTTTTTCGTTTTGTGGTGTTGGGGAAGTCCCGTTACCTCTCTAATTTCCTTATTTGTGAACTGGAGTGATGACAACATTTACCTCCATGGCTTCTCCTGAGGATCCAATGTTAGTACCTCCTGCACAGCACAGAGTGGACTCTTGGTAAATGGTAGCAGACGTGGGTTGACTGGGCACTAATACTTGCAAAGACCCTGCCCCCAAAGCTAGGAGGGACCTTATAGAGTGTCACATAGTCCTATGCTTGCTTTGGTAAGATTTGCAAAAGATTCTGTTTTTGTCTTTGAGTCCTCTCTAGTTGTGTATGCTTCAGACCCCAAGTCTAAGTGCTACAGCTAGAGTTATTTTTTAAAGGGTAACCCCGGATCCTCTGAGGGCCAGCAGGATTTCAGAAGCCTCCCACTGGGCCACTCAGAGCTGGAGGCACCAGTGTCAGTGTTAGTGGTAGGAGCTGGGGCCTGAGGCAGAGCCACTTACTCATCCCCATGTTTTCGGTAGCGCTGGAGGTCACGCTCCACCAGGATGGCCCTCTTCACAAACACCGCCAGGGCACTCCAGCTGGCCAGGATGATAGCCAGCTCCAGAATGTTCCACTTGCTATGGAAATAGCACCACTTTTGCTTCCTCAGGAGCTCGCCCTGGGAAAGGAGCCAGAGGTTCTAACAAAGGCTGTGGATCCCTAGGGGTTTTTCAGAGCCCTGGCTTCATATGCGTAGAGAGCATAGGGGCCTCTCCCCAATCCTGTGCATGGACCTCACCTGTTCCCATCATCAGTCGGGGCTGCAGGATTTGTGGGTGTTTAAGAGAAAGTACAGGATCTAATAAAAAAGCACTTAATTCTCTCAGATGCAAAAAGAAGGTGGGGGGAGAAGGGAAGAAGAAAACTCTCCCTTCAAAAAAGCATTTACTTTAGAAAACTTATAATTGTGAATTCTTTCTCTGCCTCTTTGAGATGCAAGAACTTTCCTGGTGGCTCAGACAGTAAAGAATCTGCCTGCAGTGCAGAAGATTTGGGTTTGATCCCTGGGTTGGAAAGATCCCCTGGAGAAGGAAATGGCAACCCACTCCAGTACTCTTGCCTGGAAAATCACATGAACAGAGGAGCCTGGCAGGCTACAGTCCATGGGGTCGCAAAGAGTCGGACATGAGTGACTAACACACACATAAAAGCCAATACATAAGAACTGACTTGACCCTTAATTTAAGATGTATGTACATCTTTTTAAAGCTAAACAATCCTCTTAAGGGAAGTGAACTCATTCAGTCTTATCTGACTCTTTCAACCAGGTGGACTGTAGCCCGCCAGGCTCCTCCCATCCATGGGATTTTCCAGGCAAGAGTACTGGAGTCGAGTAGCCATTGCCTTCTAGTGGTATAAACAATCCTATAATGGTATAAATGGTATTCCAAATCCTCTTAAGGATTAATCAACATTAATTTTAAGAGTGGGTGTGTATCTGCCTGAAGATATGCAAGGGTGAGATTTATTTGTCTTTACAACCTCTTTATCAGGTTGCCAGGGATGAGCTTCACATTCAGTTTAATGCTTTGTTGTTTAGTTGCTAAACAACGACTCTTTGAGACCTCACAGACTGTAGCCGGCCAGGCTCCTCTATCGATGGGGAGTCTCCCAGGCAGGAATACTGGAGTGGGTTGCCGTTTCCTTCTCTGGGGGATCTTCCCAACCCAGGGATTGAACACATGGCTCCTGCATGGACAGGCAGATTCTCTACCACTGATCCACGAGGGGGTTCAATGCCTAATCAAAAAAAAAAAAAGTTGTTTTCTTAGGGGGAATAGGAGTTATTGTTAAATGGGAACAGTTTGTGGTCTTGCCCTCCCTCTCAGCCCTTTCCCTTACATGCAAGAGAATCTTGTGTTGTCTGTTCCACTTCCCTCCTCTTTCCCACTCCTCTGGAAGAAGGACCTGTGTTTGGCTGGTAAGAGGCTAAACTCACCTCTTTTATAAAGAGATGGAGGGATTTTTAACTGTTTAAGCAGCGTGATGAGAAGGATTTAAGCGTTTTAGAGGCTTTCTGAAGCAGCTGCAGGCAGAGTGTGAGGGCTATGGAGAGGAGAGGTGGGTAGTGGATGGGCCTCCTGTGATGTTGTTAGAGAAATGCAGGGACTTAAACTGCTATTAGGTAACTGTTGGCTGGTGGTTTTGAATTGGCAGTGCTTAGAGACCATGTGGAATCCAGGTTTATGGATCAGTGTGCAATGTGGTGGTAAATGTGGGAAAGGGGATTTTTCCTAATTCCTAGGGACCACCCAGGAAGGACCATCCTAAAAGTCTCAGTTCCTGAGAGGTGCCTGAGCTGGGTCAGCCCTTGGGGCCAGCAGGGATGTGGAAGATTGCCATGGCACCCAGCTAAGCAGAACATCTTCCTCTCCCTTCTTGAGGCCCCCTGTGAGGAAGAGGGTAGTAGGGAGAGAGAACAGGCAGGCACATGCCCACTCCATCCTCACTCAGGGAGCCACAAGCCCGCCCCTCACCTGCACAACCATGTAGTAGAGGAGGAACAAGAAGTAGACGATCTCCGCGGCTACCACGAAGGGGTGCCAGCCGTCAGTAAAGGGGTACAGGCGCAGGCTCTGCAGGTGCGCGTGTGCAAAGAAGGTTCCTGCAAAGCAGAGCGTGTTCTCCTCACCCACGGCCACATGCCCACTCAATACCGGAAGTCATCAGTGAGATGAAGTGAACTCAAGCCCTTCTGAGGGGTGGCCACGGGTAGAAAAGAAGATAGAGGTCCTTCTAACCCACAGACCAAGGGACTGAAAGGGGAAGGCCAGAAACGGCTGCCGTATCTGACGGGACAACGGGGGCTGCAGTAGAAGACAGCCTCCGGCCTTTTCCTTCAGCATCGGCCATTGTATCCTCATCACCTCCAGCCACAGCATACCTGCTTGCCTAACACCAATTTACTCCAAGTTGGCTTAAGGCCGTTTCATCTAAAGAAAACGCTGGAGATCAATTCAGCTGTTAACCAATATGCCTAAAATTCAACCTTTTTTAGCATTCTTTTTCATCCATTTATGTCTTTTCCTAAACCAATTTGACTAATAAGGCTACTGCCTGTAAAGATAAAGCCAGTCCGAAAAATGGCAGACTGGAGAGATACAAGTCACCTGAGACCTTGCTGACATCAGTGGGCTGCTGAATCAACTAGACCAGAAACTTACACCATGCTTCTCATTTGTAGAAATAAATTAATCAGATTGTGTTGGGAACAAATTGTTTAAAAGTTTCTTAAACAGCCAGAGAGATAGCAAAAAGAAATAGGAAATTGCAAGATGTGCGAATAAATCCCCCAAAAAGGATTTGAAAGAAACTTTTGACGGTAGCGAATGATAATGAAAGTTGAAAGCCTTTTACTTTTCACTTTACACAGTCCTAAAATTTGAAAAGAACTACAAATATTACTTTTTAAAATATGTAATTTACAGAATTCCCTAGCAGTCCAGTGGTTAGGACCCTGTGCTTCCACTTCAGGGGACCCAAGTTCAGTGCCAGGTCAGGAGGGTAAGATCCCACATGCCACAAAGAGTGGCCAGAAAAAAAAAAAGGTCATATTTTAAAAGTTTTATTTTTAAAAAAGAAGTGGTTGATTTTAGGAAAATTGATTATTAGCTGAAGAGGCCTTAGATCAGTGTTTTTAGTGGATTATGATTATCATTAAAAAAGGGTGNGCCTGCCTTTGTATGTCAATTCAGTCTTAATGTTGGTACATTTTTGAGTATGACTTATACCTGTATCTATTGACATGGATGGCGAACAGGTTATAGAAAAAAATTATATGATCTGAAGTTTATAAAAGCATTTAATATATATAATGCCTGAGAAAAACCATCCTTCTGTTTAATCTCCTGCCTTCCATTTTCTCCCCTTTGAGGGGTTTGTGAATGAAGTTTGTTAATGAAGGACACAATCTAGGATAGAGTGCAGAGTTCAGATTCTAAGCTCTGCAATTCCTTGCTGTGTGACCTTGCAGAGACGACCTCTCTGGGCCTCAGTTACTTCATCTGCAAAAAAGGGATAACATCATCTCTTAGAAGTTCTGGGAAGATTAAAGTAGATGAGATAATGCTTTTAAAGTGGTGTTTTTATGAATGTGTAAGGTATCCAACAATGACTCAATAAATGTTAGCCATATCTATACAATCAATGGATGTTTCAGAGTAAATACCAAGATCCTGGAGACATCAACTAGGTTTGAATTATTTCTCTGCCACTTTTTCGTTTTGTGGTGTTGGGGAAGTCCCGTTACCTCTCTAATTTCCTTATTTGTGAACTGGAGTGATGACAACATTTACCTCCATGGCTTCTCCTGAGGATCCAATGTTAGTACCTCCTGCACAGCACAGAGTGGACTCTTGGTAAATGGTAGCAGACGTGGGTTGACTGGGCACTAATACTTGCAAAGACCCTGCCCCCAAAGCTAGGAGGGACCTTATAGAGTGTCACATAGTCCTATGCTTGCTTTGGT
Source organism: Philantomba maxwellii (assembly GCA_006410695.1). Lineage (NCBI taxonomy): Eukaryota > Metazoa > Chordata > Mammalia > Artiodactyla > Bovidae > Philantomba > Philantomba maxwellii. The sequence continues at coordinate 20,869 of SJYS01015479.1, forward strand.
AAGATTTGCAAAAGATTCTGTTTTTGTCTTTGAGTCCTCTCTAGTTGTGTATGCTTCAGACCCCAAGTCTAAGTGCTACAGCTAGAGTTATTTTTTAAAGGGTAACCCCGGATCCTCTGAGGGCCAGCAGGATTTCAGAAGCCTCCCACTGGGCCACTCAGAGCTGGAGGCACCAGTGTCAGTGTTAGTGGTAGGAGCTGGGGCCTGAGGCAGAGCCACTTACTCATCCCCATGTTTTCGGTAGCGCTGGAGGTCACGCTCCACCAGGATGGCCCTCTTCACAAACACCGCCAGGGCACTCCAGCTGGCCAGGATGATAGCCAGCTCCAGAATGTTCCACTTGCTATGGAAATAGCACCACTTTTGCTTCCTCAGGAGCTCGCCCTGGGAAAGGAGCCAGAGGTTCTAACAAAGGCTGTGGATCCCTAGGGGTTTTTCAGAGCCCTGGCTTCATATGCGTAGAGAGCATAGGGGCCTCTCCCCAATCCTGTGCATGGACCTCACCTGTTCCCATCATCAGTCGGGGCTGCAGGATTTGTGGGTGTTTAAGAGAAAGTACAGGATCTAATAAAAAAGCACTTAATTCTCTCAGATGCAAAAAGAAGGTGGGGGGAGAAGGGAAGAAGAAAACTCTCCCTTCAAAAAAGCATTTACTTTAGAAAACTTATAATTGTGAATTCTTTCTCTGCCTCTTTGAGATGCAAGAACTTTCCTGGTGGCTCAGACAGTAAAGAATCTGCCTGCAGTGCAGAAGATTTGGGTTTGATCCCTGGGTTGGAAAGATCCCCTGGAGAAGGAAATGGCAACCCACTCCAGTACTCTTGCCTGGAAAATCACATGAACAGAGGAGCCTGGCAGGCTACAGTCCATGGGGTCGCAAAGAGTCGGACATGAGTGACTAACACACACATAAAAGCCAATACATAAGAACTGACTTGACCCTTAATTTAAGATGTATGTACATCTTTTTAAAGCTAAACAATCCTCTTAAGGGAAGTGAACTCATTCAGTCTTATCTGACTCTTTCAACCAGGTGGACTGTAGCCCGCCAGGCTCCTCCCATCCATGGGATTTTCCAGGCAAGAGTACTGGAGTCGAGTAGCCATTGCCTTCTAGTGGTATAAACAATCCTATAATGGTATAAATGGTATTCCAAATCCTCTTAAGGATTAATCAACATTAATTTTAAGAGTGGGTGTGTATCTGCCTGAAGATATGCAAGGGTGAGATTTATTTGTCTTTACAACCTCTTTATCAGGTTGCCAGGGATGAGCTTCACATTCAGTTTAATGCTTTGTTGTTTAGTTGCTAAACAACGACTCTTTGAGACCTCACAGACTGTAGCCGGCCAGGCTCCTCTATCGATGGGGAGTCTCCCAGGCAGGAATACTGGAGTGGGTTGCCGTTTCCTTCTCTGGGGGATCTTCCCAACCCAGGGATTGAACACATGGCTCCTGCATGGACAGGCAGATTCTCTACCACTGATCCACGAGGGGGTTCAATGCCTAATCAAAAAAAAAAAAAGTTGTTTTCTTAGGGGGAATAGGAGTTATTGTTAAATGGGAACAGTTTGTGGTCTTGCCCTCCCTCTCAGCCCTTTCCCTTACATGCAAGAGAATCTTGTGTTGTCTGTTCCACTTCCCTCCTCTTTCCCACTCCTCTGGAAGAAGGACCTGTGTTTGGCTGGTAAGAGGCTAAACTCACCTCTTTTATAAAGAGATGGAGGGATTTTTAACTGTTTAAGCAGCGTGATGAGAAGGATTTAAGCGTTTTAGAGGCTTTCTGAAGCAGCTGCAGGCAGAGTGTGAGGGCTATGGAGAGGAGAGGTGGGTAGTGGATGGGCCTCCTGTGATGTTGTTAGAGAAATGCAGGGACTTAAACTGCTATTAGGTAACTGTTGGCTGGTGGTTTTGAATTGGCAGTGCTTAGAGACCATGTGGAATCCAGGTTTATGGATCAGTGTGCAATGTGGTGGTAAATGTGGGAAAGGGGATTTTTCCTAATTCCTAGGGACCACCCAGGAAGGACCATCCTAAAAGTCTCAGTTCCTGAGAGGTGCCTGAGCTGGGTCAGCCCTTGGGGCCAGCAGGGATGTGGAAGATTGCCATGGCACCCAGCTAAGCAGAACATCTTCCTCTCCCTTCTTGAGGCCCCCTGTGAGGAAGAGGGTAGTAGGGAGAGAGAACAGGCAGGCACATGCCCACTCCATCCTCACTCAGGGAGCCACAAGCCCGCCCCTCACCTGCACAACCATGTAGTAGAGGAGGAACAAGAAGTAGACGATCTCCGCGGCTACCACGAAGGGGTGCCAGCCGTCAGTAAAGGGGTACAGGCGCAGGCTCTGCAGGTGCGCGTGTGCAAAGAAGGTTCCTGCAAAGCAGAGCGTGTTCTCCTCACCCACGGCCACATGCCCACTCAATACCGGAAGTCATCAGTGAGATGAAGTGAACTCAAGCCCTTCTGAGGGGTGGCCACGGGTAGAAAAGAAGATAGAGGTCCTTCTAACCCACAGACCAAGGGACTGAAAGGGGAAGGCCAGAAACGGCTGCCGTATCTGACGGGACAACGGGGGCTGCAGTAGAAGACAGCCTCCGGCCTTTTCCTTCAGCATCGGCCATTGTATCCTCATCACCTCCAGCCACAGCATACCTGCTTGCCTAACACCAATTTACTCCAAGTTGGCTTAAGGCCGTTTCATCTAAAGAAAACGCTGGAGATCAATTCAGCTGTTAACCAATATGCCTAAAATTCAACCTTTTTTAGCATTCTTTTTCATCCATTTATGTCTTTTCCTAAACCAATTTGACTAATAAGGCTACTGCCTGTAAAGATAAAGCCAGTCCGAAAAATGGCAGACTGGAGAGATACAAGTCACCTGAGACCTTGCTGACATCAGTGGGCTGCTGAATCAACTAGACCAGAAACTTACACCATGCTTCTCATTTGTAGAAATAAATTAATCAGATTGTGTTGGGAACAAATTGTTTAAAAGTTTCTTAAACAGCCAGAGAGATAGCAAAAAGAAATAGGAAATTGCAAGATGTGCGAATAAATCCCCCAAAAAGGATTTGAAAGAAACTTTTGACGGTAGCGAATGATAATGAAAGTTGAAAGCCTTTTACTTTTCACTTTACACAGTCCTAAAATTTGAAAAGAACTACAAATATTACTTTTTAAAATATGTAATTTACAGAATTCCCTAGCAGTCCAGTGGTTAGGACCCTGTGCTTCCACTTCAGGGGACCCAAGTTCAGTGCCAGGTCAGGAGGGTAAGATCCCACATGCCACAAAGAGTGGCCAGAAAAAAAAAAAGGTCATATTTTAAAAGTTTTATTTTTAAAAAAGAAGTGGTTGATTTTAGGAAAATTGATTATTAGCTGAAGAGGCCTTAGATCAGTGTTTTTAGTGGATTATGATTATCATTAAAAAAGGGTGGAAAGCAGGGAATGGAGAGAAAGAATAGAACACAAAATAATATTACATGTACTTAAGGAAATTATTTTTGAAACCCTTGTCTCAGTTATGTTTTAATATATTGGTATGCATATATTAGAATTTGATATAAAATGAACTTTTACGTGTAGGTTGCATGTAACTTTTGCATTGTACATTGAGATACCGTAAATAAAGTTTGATTTAGGTGAAGTTATCTGTTACCAGGTCACCCCCCTCCCCAGCCCTCCACTGCTAGGCCCCCATCCCCACACACAGGAGAGTGGAAAGCTCAAGAACATGAGCTGCCTTCAGACCCCAGCTGTCTCTCAGACTTGAGAGACAGGCCAGAGAGATATAGGCAGCCAGGAAGAAGGGTGGAGCAGCCCTGAAACTTTGCCTTTAGGGGCAAAGGCAGAACTAAGACCCTTTGCCATTATTGCCCAAACAACCTTTTGCCCTGGAGCTCTGGCCTGGGGGTGAGGAGCCCTAGCCCAGAGGGAAGGGTGTCTATCATCTGGAACATGCAGATAGGTTCACAGGCAAGCCTGCCCACCAAGGGCGCTGGTCTCCAGGGTCAGAGTGACAGTGCAGAACAGGTTGACGTTAGCGTTGTAGACCGTGAACTCCACAAACACGGCTCTGGTCAAGCTGTCCAGCCAGGTGTTGTCAAAGAGATACTGGAGGGTTCTGTGGGAAGAGGAGCATTTAGGGGTGTCTCAATACATAGGGGCTCCCTGCCCTCTCAGCCCAGGGAGGAGCCCAACGCTTCCTGTCAAGATTCCTCCCTCTGTTTCTCCCCTGTGCCCCAGGCCCCAGGGCCTTCAGGCTGCTCCTGGGAGTGCAGAGGTTCTAAAAATGTGGTCCCCAGACTGCTAGCATCACATCATCTGGAAACTTGTTAGAAATGCAAATTCTCAAGCTCCATCCTGGATCTCTGCAGTCAGAATCTCTGGGGTTGAGGACCTGGGAATCTGTGCTTTGGTGAGCCATCCAAAGGATNGGTCCCCAGACTGCTAGCATCACATCATCTGGAAACTTGTTAGAAATGCAAATTCTCAAGCTCCATCCTGGATCTCTGCAGTCAGAATCTCTGGGGTTGAGGACCTGGGAATCTGTGCTTTGGTGAGCCATCCAAAGGATTATGATGTGGTTTTTTGGTTTGTTTTAACCATTATCCATCTCTATCTATCTTTTTTAAGTATATTTGATGTACAATGTTAGTTCCAGGGTACAGCATAGTGATTCAGTATTTTTATAGATTTTAATAACTTCCATTAAAAGTTATTACAAAGCAAGACCTATAATTCTCTGTGCTGGACAATATATCCTTGTTGCCTGTCTATTTCATTTTCATTTTTATGATTTTTTTGGCATGTGGAGTAGCATGCGAGATCTCAGTTCCCTGACCAGAGAGATCAAATCCATGCCCCCTGCAGTGGAAGCATGGAGTCTTAACCGCTGGACCACCAGGGAAGTCCCAATCTTATACATAGTACTTAGTATCTGATGCATTTTAAAGTTTGAGGACATGGTATTAGAGGAGCCACATAGAACATTAGGGGCTTGGCAGGCAGCAGCTATAGCTGCCACAGTCCGTCTTGGGCTGGAAGTTCACAAAACCAGTTCCCAGAGATCTGCTCACAGGTGTTGTGGGAACAGCATGTGCTAGAGGGACCTGGGTTCAAAACTTGCCTGCCTCGTGGACAAGCTGATAACATCGGGAGGTCTCAGCTTCCTCATCTGCAGTGGTGTTAACACCAGTGCCTCGGGATCATTATGAAGAGAAAATAGAAATATGTGTGTGTGTGCTTGCAGTATTAATAATAATAGCTGTTGTTAGAGCAGTAATGATGGGCCTGTTTTAAAATATGCCCCATCCCTGGTGAGTTTGGGGCTTCCCTGGTAGCTTAACTGGTAAAGAATCTCCCTGCAATATGGGAGACCCCAATTTGATTCTTGGGTCGGGAAGATCCCCTGGAGAAAGGAAGAGCTACCCACTCCAATATTCTGGCCTGGAGAATTCCATGGGGTCGCAAAGACTCAGATGTGACTGAGCAACTTTCACTTTTCTGGTGGGTATGCACCCTGCTGAATGTGTCAGTTCTGAGTGTCAGGAAAATACCTCTTATGTGGAAATAGACTATTTCTGGCCTGTCCTTAATCCCAGGGGACCCTGCCAGGTATTTTCTTTTGGAGTTTGTTACCTCTGTTCCTTGATGTTGTAATAATGCAGCGGAGGACCCAGAGGTTCACACGGGTTTATTCATTCACCTGGATCTACACCACTAACAGGAGCAGTGCCAGGTTTCAAACCTCCAACACTATAGTGTGCTGGGAGAGGCAGTGTGCGTGAGCCCTGTGTGTCCCCACACATTCATGCCGAGTGTTCCAGAAATGCAAGGTTCTGGCTGGGCTTTACCCAGGCCTCATCTCAGCGCTGAGTTTGCAGTGGGCAGCTTCAAGGAATGGGGTGACGTCCTCCTTCAGACAGAGAGCAGGCTTGCTTCCGCCACTGNTTCATGCCGAGTGTTCCAGAAATGCAAGGTTCTGGCTGGGCTTTACCCAGGCCTCATCTCAGCGCTGAGTTTGCAGTGGGCAGCTTCAAGGAATGGGGTGACGTCCTCCTTCAGACAGAGAGCAGGCTTGCTTCCGCCACTGTAGAAACAGTGGCTAAAGTGCTCCACGCGCAGTATTCCTCCTTGGTGCTGTCACTCCCTGCATGGGCAAGCATCTGTCATGGCCCTTCCTGGGGACTGGCCCATCACCATGAAGCTCTGCTACTGTTTTTTGCTGTGAGGAGTTAAATCCTTTGTCTCTGACCTAGAAGTCTGTGTCTTCTGCCAGCATCCATGAAACAAACTAGCATGTTAGCTTATGAGTAGGTAAAACCTCAGAACTTGCAAATTTGTGGTTAAGGTTTAAGAGCCCTAACCACTTCCTGCTTGCCTGGTAGTGGGTGCTTTTTGTGGTCCTGAGTTCCCCATCTCTCTACTGTTTCTGAGGCCACCAGGCTCAGCGCCCAGGCTGAGAATCCTGGAGGCAGGATTTCTCTTCCAACTTGGAGACTGCATAGTTCCCAGTGGCCTGAAAATACTACCTGAGTGCCTCTGAATCCCCCAGGCCCTCCCCACAATGATAAAATGAGCTTGGCTCAGCCCTGTTTTGAAGGCTGCACCTGCCAGTCAGACCAGGAATCAAGCAAATGTCTTTCCTCTGCTGCACATGAATCAAGTAAGCCTTACCTTGATGCACTTTGGCGATCAGTCCCCAAGGGGACCACGTAACCTCCTCCCCGGTACACGGTGAGTTTGCCCCAGAGGGGATACCCTCGGCGCTGGCTCTGGCTCTGGTACCGCCAAGCCTGGGAGAAGTCGTTGCTGTTGTTGAGGACGGAGGCATTCCAACCTTCCCCGTAGTCTGACAGGTCTTCCACATCCAGGGAATATGGTGCATGGCACCTGTCAAGAAAAGCCTGCAGCTGCGGGCCAAGAAGGCAGGAGCTCTCTTGGACCCTCACTTGGCGAATCTGGGCGCTGCCAACCAGCTTGGTGTTACCATCAGTGACAAAGCCTGGGGATGAGAAACACGTGGGTAAATATAGCCATCAACATCGTCTTAACATAGTCCAAGCTTTTTGGCCTGGATGCTAACATGACCTCCAGTGTACCCACGTAGAATCAGCCAAGAGAAGTTCATGGCCAACCACTTTCAACCATTCATCACCTTGGAGCTGGTCTACTTTTTGCATAACTTCTCTTGAGGAATGACACACCCTACCCAGGCATCATCTTGGAGACCATTTTTGTCCTTTCCCTCAGTGCTCGTCCTGTGAGTCAACAGGGCCCATCAGCGTGCATCTTCGATGTTCCCACCTCCGTTTCTCCATCACCTCTGCCTCTTGTCCTTACATCACTCCCATCATTTCTCCCCAGCTTCCTAACCTACCTACCCTCTACTTCAGATTCCATGTGCTGTTTATACCACAGNGGCCCATCAGCGTGCATCTTCGATGTTCCCACCTCCGTTTCTCCATCACCTCTGCCTCTTGTCCTTACATCACTCCCATCATTTCTCCCCAGCTTCCTAACCTACCTACCCTCTACTTCAGATTCCATGTGCTGTTTATACCACAGAACTGATTGTTACTGCCTCATAAAGAAGCTGTCAATGGCTCTTCACTTCCTTAAACATAAACTGTGAACTTCCAGAGCCTTCATGATGCGGCCCCTGTTCCTCTCTTCTGCTTTGCTTCTCGCAGGTCCTCTACTCCTACCCCACAAGGCAGCCACACTCAACACTCTGTAGTTCCAGGAAGTGTAGTGCCTCGGTGTTTCAGGCTTGCCTTCACTCATGTTGTCCTTTCTGCCTGCCACATCATTTCCGCCTGGCCAACTCTGGCTCAGTTATCTAAGGAGGTTCTCTACGCTGCATTCTGGGAGGGTTGGGGCCCTCAGAGGGTCTCTCCTTCAAAGCACATGGTTCTGTGGTTATTGGTTCTCTGTAAGACTGAGGCAGTGACCCACTGCTGTTCCAAGAAAGGAGTGTGTGTGAGATGCTAACACACATCCTGGGCTGGGAACAATACCTGGGTAATGACTGTACAGGTTGCTCACGAGGGTGGTGTTGGCCCATGTGAAGAACTGTTGGAAGCTCAGCACAGTTGAAAAGCCTTGGGTGAAGCTGTGTTCGAGGTGTCTGTTGAAGTGATAGGCGCTGGGGTCCCTCTGCCCATAGGCAACCAGCAGCAGCATCCACAGAAAGCCCAGGTACGCTGGGAAGGGAGGCACAGCCCCTCGTCAGGCAGAAGCCCCAACTCCTACCAAGTGCAGGGCAAGATGTGGAAAGGCACATGGCTCAGAACAGTTGAGGTCTTGTAGACCTGTCACTTGCTCCTCTGGTGACAAAGGAGCCAGTCCTTATAAGGACATCAGAAAGGAGCAAAGTCCACAGGCTGTGAGCCTCTGTCTGAGTTCAAATTCCAGCTCTGACATTTCTTACCCATGTGCCCTTCGCAAAGACTTAACCCTTCTGTGTCTCCTTCTCCTCGTCTGTGAAGTGGAGATGAAAATTCTGTCACACAGAGTTGTGATGGAGTCAACAAGTTAATGTTCATAAAGCACTTAAAATAGTGCCTGCATGGACTTTGTACTGTCTGAATGTTTCTTAAAGAGGATTTTTAAAAAATGGGGCTCCAGGGACTCCCCTGGTGGTCCAGGGCTTCCACTGCAGGGGGCATGGGTTTCGATCCCTGGTTGGGAACTAATACCCCACATGCTGTGAGGCACGGCAAAAAAAAGGGGGGTGCTCTGCCAAGTTGCAACGCTCAGGATAGAGTGATAAAGATGACAGATGTGTTCACTGCCCTCATGCAGCTCACCTGTAAACAGATGAGTGTGACCTAAGGGCCATTAGGTACAAAGATTTAGTTTAGAAAGCCCAAAAAAAAAAAAAAAAAA
>SJYS01015479.1:29889-57684 GCA_006410695.1 Philantomba maxwellii
AAAAAAAAAAAAAAAAAAGCCCAAAGTTAGAATCACGTGGGGGATGCATAACCTTACTGAACCGGAATCTCTGGGTCCATGGCTTGGGAATATGCATTCTGGCACCCCTCCCCCCACATCAAGATGACTTATTGGGGTTCTGCCCACACCCATCTTGTTCTTCATTCTGTATATGCAATTCCTACGCAAGCTCCTACTAAAGCTGTGTGCTTTAGCCATATGTGCTTGGCCAGTGGAAGCACAAACGCAAGCATGGCCTCCTTGTCATGGAAGCTATGGGAGAGTGTGTTTCATGAAACAAAGGAATGAACCAAGAAGGACGGACATATGAGATCCAGGCCACAGCTTCAACACAGTAGAATAATAAAGAGAATTCTCAGGGCCCAGTGAAGAGGGACCTCAGAATGACAGTAGCCAGTCTTTACAAGAACTTGTCAGAGGACTCCCGGAGAGACTCCCCCAGAAGATGAAGAGACAAAATGTCTCATGTGAATGCACATCTCAAGAGACATCTAGAAGACTAATCGGGGGTTGACCAATGCCTGGAAAACCAAATGAATAAACAGAACAAAAAGAGTAGAAAAAAAAAAAAGAGATTGTACCACATCTGTTCACGTCTGTGTTAAGAACCAGCAAGTGGGAAGTTTGCTCATAGGTAATCTTGGCTGCCTACCCAAGATTTCTCTGATTAAGGCAAACGCTTTCTGCTCCTTGAGGTGCATGGTTTTCATCTTCTCAATGTCAGAGGCCAGAGGCGGCTGGTAGATATCCTTTCTGCTGTTTCTTCGTGCTCGGAACAAGGCAGAGGGGTCTGTGAAAGTGAAGGGCATAAGAGCAGTCCCCCAAATGGGCAGTGGAACCAGATTGTACATTTGCAACCGAGAGACTCCCCTCACCAGGAACCACGGGACCCATCATTCCCCCTCTTCAGGAGCCATTTCCCAATGCTGCCCTCCATTCCTCTGCCTGGGCTATCCCAGTGCCCAGGGTCCCGTCCCTTCTTCTCCAGGAACAGATGCCTCCCATTACTGTGATCTCACTGATCACTGGATGCAGTCTTCCTGTGTTCCTGAACTCTAAGGTGGATCTCAGTGCTTCCCGAACTTGGAAAGATGAGGGTATCTAATATCTCAAAGTCCTGTTATATCTAATTCCAAGTATCTTCTTTCTCAGACAACTTTGCTGCTACTGCTGCTAAGTCACTTCAGTCATGTCCGACTCTGTGCGACCCCATAGATGGCAGCCCACCAGGCTCTGCCATCCCTGGGATTCTCCAGGCAAGAACACTGGAGTGGGTTGCCATTTCCTTCTCCAGTGCATGAAAGTGAAAAATGAAGGTGAAGTCGCTCAGTTGTGTTTGACTCTTCGTGACCCCATGGACTGCAGCTGACCAGGCTTCTCCGTCCGTGGGATTTTCCAGGCAAGAGTACTGGAGTGGGGTGCCATTGCCTTCTGGCTATAATTTTCACAAACTCACCCTATAGAAGCCTACAATTCAGTGATTTTAGTAAATTTATAGGGTTGTGCCACCATCACCACAACCCAGTTTTAGAGTGTTTCTGTCACCCCTAAAGGTTCCCTCATGTCCCTGAAGTTAGTGTCTACTCCCACTCTGTCTCTACCCTCAGCCTCATTAATTTGCTTCTGTATCCATAGATTTTCCTTTCTAGACTTTTCATATAAATAGAGTCATATGTACATATTTTTTTGTATCTGGCATCTTTTACTTAGTGTAATGATTTGATGCTCATTCATGTTGTGTATATTAGTAGTTTCTTTTTATGTTTGAGTAGTATTCTGTTGAATGGACATACTACGTTTTGTTTAATTCAACTATTGATGGATATTTGGATTACTCCTAGTTTGGACTATTAAGAATAGTGCGTCTATGAATGTTTTGTATGGACATATATTTTCATTTCTCTTGGGTAGATTCCTTGGAGTGGCTGAGTATCTTTTGGCTATTGCGAATGAAACTGCTGTGAACGTTTGTGTACAGATTCCTGTATGAAAATAAGTCTTCATTTCTCTGGGATAAATGCCCAAGAGTGCAATTGCCGAGTCAAATGGTAAACCTATTTTTAGTTTTGAAAGGAACTGCCAAACTGTTTCCAGAGTGTCTGTACCATTTTACATTCCCACTGGGACTGTATCAGTCCTCCAGCTTCTCTGCATCCTTGTCTGCATTTGGTATTAACACTGTTTATAGGCAGTCTGATATGGCTATTTTGACCCAACTGTCTTTTTAGATCCACGCCCCTCTGTCCATCCCCACTGCTAACGCATGCCATCCCCAGTCTAGGACCATTTCACTAGTCTTCCTACTGGCCTCCCCACTTTTACCTTTGACCCACTACCTCTGGTCTCCAAGAGCAGTCATCATAATCTTCCTAAAATCACAAACCTCCTATTTAAGACACTCCAAAGCCCCAGCATGGCCCCAGGACATGGCATGGCCTGGTCCTCACCCACCTCTCTGCCCTCATCTTGAACCACTCCTTGCACGTGCACACAGCTCCCCATGCTCTAGCCACCCTGTCAGCAACTGCTATAAAACGACAAGCTATGGTTCCACCTCAGGGTCTTTGCACATACTCAGTGTTCAGTCCTTCCCTGTCCCATCCTCTGGGAGCCAGCTTAGGTACCCTTCAGCAGAGAGGCCTGCACCCTCTTATTCTACCCTCCTCAGTCTTTCTTACAAGTCATTTTGTACATTTATTTGTTAGTGTGTCTCCCAAATGGGCTGTTTATTCCAAGTGTGCTAAGTCACTTCAGTCATGTCCAACTCTCTGTGACCCCATAGACTGTGGCCTACCAGGCTACTCTGTCCATGAGATTCTCCAGGCAAGAATACTGGAGTGGGTTGCCATGCTCTTCTCCAGGGGATCTTCCTGCATCTCTTACATCTCCTGCCCTGGCAGGTGGGTTCTTTACCTCTAACACCACAAATGCCTTTTATTCTAAGAGCAGTAACCTGTTCCAGCCAGTCAGTGTTGTGTTGCTAGGGCTGAGTGGAGAGCAAGGATTGATTTCAAACAGGCAAGAGGGAACTTTTGGGGTAACACAGCTGTTCTGAATTGTGGTGATAGTTGCACAACTCTATAAATTTACTAAAATCAATGAATTATACACTTACAGTGATTGGATTTTATGTAAATCATGTTCCCAAGGCAGTGTATTGCCTGGAACACAGCAAGTACTCGCTGGATAAATGCCAAAGGAATGACAGATGAATATTTAATTGATTGGGAGGCTGATGTCTCTTTGGAGAAAATTAATTTTTGACTTGGAAGATGGTTTTAATGGACTTTTTGGATCTGCAAAGCCAAAACCCTATTGGAGGACGGAAGGATCCAGGCCCGTGAGGAGGTCACCATACTGCCTGGGGATATAGGGGTATGGGCTTTTGTTTGCTCCTGTTTTTCCTTGAGAGTCAGAATCTCTGCATAGACTGTTAGAGTGTTGATTCTGTTCTGTTTGCCTGTTTGTTTTTTGTAATTCTCTTATTGTAGGCACCCTCAGGAGTTTTGGCTGGAAAGTGAGAGGTCAGGTTGGGGGGAAGAGGTCTGGTCATGGGCTCCTCTGACCAGAGGCAGCATGGCTGTGTTCCACTAAAATGCTTTACAAAAGCAGGTGCTGGGCTGGATTTGGGCCCCTGGCTGTTGTTTGCAGACCCTTGTCTGGGAACGCTAATTACAACTCTCCTGTCCCCCATTCTCACCCCTCACCCCCACAACTTGTATTTTAGTTCCCTAATGACCTGAACCCTGGAGAGGAAAGCTTGCTTGGTATTACACCGAGGATGATGGCCCCTGCCGAACATGGACCCATGGTGCCTCTTCATGCTTGGGTGTCAGAAAGGCTTGGATAGGGGAGGAATGATGTTGCCCAGGAGACAGAGGAAGAGGCACTTGTTCCTCGATGGTCTGGGGCTACCTCACCAATAGGGCTGAAGTCTGATGGGGAGCAAAGGTCTGAGCCCAGGATCACCCAGTGACTGGGCTCTATGGGGCTTTCTCAGCCTCGTCAGCCCCCTGCCTGCACCCAGACACCATTACCTGGGCCAGAGAGACGTCCCAGGAGGGGGACCACAGGCTCCTCCTCGTCCTCCACTCGCTTCAACACCAGCGCAAAGAAAGCTGCGAACCCCAGCACCTGCAAAACACCCACCGTGAACCCCAAGCCTGTGTTGGAAACTCTGTCAATTCCTGGTCTGTGTTGGGTAGAATGGGAGATACATTGGTGTCCTGGGACAGGAGCCATGCTCTGGGGCAGCCAGGTGGGAACCAACCCATCCTCTGCAGAGAGGGCACATGGTCATGAAGTGTGTGTGCGCCTGGTCACCAACCAGGCCAAGACAAGCAAATCCTTGAACTCATCCTGCTTCTGGCATTCCCTGAGCCCTCCCACCCGCTGCTCTCCTTTTGCTTAGCCTTTCTGTTACCTCTCAGCCTGGTGACTTACACCTCCCTAGCATATACACCTGCCTCCTCCCTCCGTCTGTCCCTCCCTTTCTATTTGAAGTAATTCCTCCCATTACATTGTCTCTGCATCCACAGTATAGAAGCATAATGCTCAGGACTCTGTTTTTAATATTCTCAGACTGGATTGGGGCAGGTGTTAGGAGCTGTTTTGGGTGTGGGGGTGAGAAAGATTCTGCAGTGCCTCATAGGTAGAAAGAGTCTCTCTATAAATGTTCCCTCATTTCTATAGCTTCCCCCTACCCCATGCCAGTATTCCTACCACCTGGCTTCTTCCAGGCCAGGTTCAGTGACTCTGACTGCTCATTTGCATAATTTTACATTTTCAGGAATAGGAGTGTATTTCCAGTTCATGGACACATTTAATGACTTGGTGTTTTTATTTTCTGAAGATAAAGTTCTTGTNGCATTAAAATTTGGATTTATACCAACATAGAACCTTAAACTTGGAATTGTAAAGTGAAGTTGAATTTTTAGAAGAAAAATTAAATTTACTTAACAATGTTCTGAAAAATAGGATTTTAGAGATCAAATATTTTCTAAGAAAAAGATATTAGTAGGTAAATTTTTTCTGCCTCTGGCAGTGTAAACTGAAATGGGATATTTTGTACAGAATATTTTGTATAGTTCATAAGACCATATTCTGATGACAGAATATATCAGGCAATAAAATGTTTAAAAGGCATTTTTAATAGAATTGTTAAATAATGTTTCCTATATATAAGAATAACAACAGTATTGCTAGTCAGTTCAGTTCAGTCCCTCAGTCTTGTCTGACTCTGTGACCTCATAGACTGTGGCATGAGAGGCCTTCCTGTCCATCACCAACTCTGGAGCTTGCTCAAGTTCATGTCTATGGAGTCGNTCTGATGACAGAATATATCAGGCAATAAAATGTTTAAAAGGCATTTTTAATAGAATTGTTAAATAATGTTTCCTATATATAAGAATAACAACAGTATTGCTAGTCAGTTCAGTTCAGTCCCTCAGTCTTGTCTGACTCTGTGACCTCATAGACTGTGGCATGAGAGGCCTTCCTGTCCATCACCAACTCTGGAGCTTGCTCAAGTTCATGTCTATGGAGTCGATGATGCCATCCAACCATTTCATCCTCTGTTGTCCCCTTCTCCTCCCACCTTCAATCTTTCCCAGCATCTAATGAGTCAGCATTATGTGACTTCTTATCAGGTGACCAAAGACTGGAACTTCCCCTTCAGCATCAGTCCTTCATATGAGTACTCCAAATTGATTTCCTTTAGGATTGACTGGTTTTATCTCCTAGCAGTCCAAGGGATTCTCAAGAGTCTTCTCCAACACTACAGGTAAAAAGCATTAATACTTCAGTACTCAGCTTTCTTTATGGTCCAACTCTCACATCCATACATGACTACTGGAAAAATATAGCTTTGACTATATGGACCTTTGTCAGCAAAATAATGTCTCTGCTTTTTAATATGCTCTAGTTTGGTCATAGCTTTTCGTCCAAGGAGCAAGCATCTTGTAATTTCATGGCTGCAGTCACCATCCGCAGTGATTTTGGAACCCAAGAAAATAAAATCTTTCACTATTTCCATTGCTTCCCCGTCTATATGCCATGAAGAGATGGGACCAGATGTCATGATCTTAGTTTTTTCAGTGTTGAGTTTTAAACCCAACTTTTTCACTCTCCTCTTTCACTTTCATCAAGAGGCTCTTTATATCATCTTTGTTTTCTACCATAAGGGTAGTGTCATCTAATATCTGAGGTTATTGATATTTTTCCAAGCAATCTTGATTCCAGCTTGTACTTCATCAGCCTGGCATTTCTCATGATGTACTCTACATATAAGTTAAATAAGCAGGGTGACAATACACACACAGCCTTGACATACTCCTTTCCCAATTTGGAACCAGTCTGTTGTTCCATGTTCTAACTGTTGCTTCTTGACCTGCATAGAGATTTCTCAGGAGGCAGGTCAGGTAATCTGGTATTCCCATCTCTTTCAGAATTCTCCACAGTTTGTTGTGATCCACACAGTCAAAGGCTTTATTATAGTCAATGAAGCAGATGTTTTTCTGGAACTCTCTTGCTTTTTCTATGATCCAGTGTATGTTGGCAATTTGATCTCTGGTTCCTCTGTCTCTTTGAAACTCAGCTTGAACATCTGGAAGTTCTCAGTTCATGTACTATTGAAGCCCAGCTTGGAGAATTTTGAGCATTACTTGGGTAGCCTGTGAGATGAGTGCAATTTTGGACATTCTTTGGCATTGCCTTTTTTTGGGATTGGAATGAAAACTGACCTTTCCAGTCCTGAGTTTTCCAAATTTGCTGTCATATTGAGTGCAGCACTTTCACAGCACCATATTTTATTTATTTGGAATTATAAGAACTCCATAATGAAAAGTTTCAAATTAATAACCAGTATTTTTTAACATATCCAATTAAACATATAAGTAACCAAAACATGAGTGAATTTTCTAAACTCTAACCAAAATAGAAAAAAAATGGAGCCAAATGTAAGTCTTCAAGCAGCTTACCCTAAAAGTGGGCATAAAAAGAAAGAACCATAGGTAAAAATAATTCAGAAAAATTACCTTACTGTAGAATACTGTAGTGTAAAATTCTAATCACACCCATTCTTGAGCAGTTTCCTCTAACATCAAAATTAACATGGGCTTACAGGCAAAGGAACACTTCAAAGCAGAAGTCTTCTGCCAAATATTCTAGGAATAACTGTCAGTGCTTATGCCTGCTTTTGAAAGCAACCTGAAATCTCTTCAGCACCTCCTGAAAGAAGAGGGAGGAGGATATAAGAGCCAAGAGAGATGAGATTTACTTTGCTCTCACAGTACCCATTCCAAGTTCCAGGATAAGGGATCTCAGTACGGGAAGCAAAAATATTTTAAAATTTAATTTTGGGAGGAATCTATCCTAATTCATGGACCAAGAAAGAAATTAGCTATTATTCGGAATCTCAAGAGACACCTGGAGTAACAGGCAAATTTGGCCTTGGGATACGGAATGAAGCGGGGCAAAGGCTAATAGAGTTTTGCAAAGAGAACACACTGGTCATAGCAAACACCCTCTTCCAACAACACAAGAGAAGACTCTACACGTGGACATCACCAGATGGTCAACACCGAAATCAGATTGATTATATTCTATGCAGCCAAAGATGGAGAAGCTCTATACAGTCAACAAAAACAAGACCAGGAGCTGACTGTGGCTCAGATCATGAACTCCTTATTGCCAAATTCAGACTTAAATTGAAGAAAGTAGGGAAAACCACTAGACCATTCAGGTATGACCTAAATCAAATCCATTATGATTATACAGTGGAAGTGAGAAATAGATTTAAGGGACTAGATCTGATAGATAGGGTTCCTGATGAACTATGGATGGAGGTTTGTGACATTGTACAGGACACAGGGATCAAGACCATCCCCAAGGAAAAAAAATGCAAAAAAGCAAAATGACTGTCTGAGAAGGCCTTAAAAATAGCTGTAAAAAGAGAAGTGAAAAGCAAAGAAGAAAAGGAAACATATACTCATTTGAATGCAGAGTTCCAAAGAATAGCAAGGAGAGATAAGAAAGCCTTCCTCAGCCATCAATACAAAGAAATAGAGGAAAATAATAGAATGGGAAAGACCAGCGATCTCTTCAAGAAAATTAGAGATGCCAAGGGAATATTTCATGCAAAGATGGGCTCAATAAAGGACAGATATTGTATGGNGGAGGAGCCCTGGGGCTCCAGGAGCAGCAGCTCTTGCTCCAGGTGCTCCAGCTGAAGGTAGAGACACTGCCAGAAGGCACTGTTCTTCCAGGCATCACTTGGGCCCACCTTGGGCCTGGGGCGTTGCATGTTCTCTGGAGGACAAGGGAGAGAAAGAGCATCAGCTGGTGCTGAATGACAGAGTAGACTGCCTGCAATAGAAATAGGGGTGTTGGTGATGGTTTTCTCATATCGAGCACTTGAGAAACCTGAGATTCAGAAAGATGGGGTACTCAGCCCACATGATCAGTTAGGATTGAATGTACTTCTTCTTGCCCGAAAATCCCATGGACAGAAGACCCTGCCAGGCTACAGTCCATGGGTCCACAAAGAATCAGACATGACTGAGCAACTGAGCACACACACATTCTAGTCTTTTATCAAGGGCATTTTCAAAATTTCCTTACACGTAGAAGAGATGAGAATAATATACCTGCTGCCCTCCCACAGCATATACCCACATTTTGGCAGTCTTGTCTCTGCCCTGGAATGTTGTTTGTTTATTTGTTTGTTTGTTTTCTGGAGTATATAAAAAGCAAATCCTATACACAGAGTTCTCTCATCTGCAAATATTTTAATACATACAAGATTTTAATTTGAAGCCAAGTTTTTCTGTTGTCAAAGATGGTGTAAGTCTTGGTCTTTTGTTTTTAGTTTTTTTAATTATGAAAAATTCTAAATTAGAAAAGAGAATGAGATGAACCTGTACCCACTGCTCAAAATTATCTCCTCATGGCCAGTTGTATCTCACCTAAATTCCAAGCCCCATGTCCTGACACTAAATATTCTCCTGTATCAGGAAAAGGCTCCTTTTAAAAACAAAATTATCAATTATTATCAATTATCAAAATTATCAATTTTTAAAACAATTAATAATAATTCCTTAACAGCATGAAACAGCCAGTGAAAAAATTTCTCCTGATTACTTCTGAATGTTATTCTGCAGTTCTTTTCTTCAAATTTCAGGTTCCTAAAAATTTTTTTAAAAAGCAAAGGTGTTTTATATCTTAAATTACAGAGGTAAAACATATTCATGCAAGAAAAACACATTTTTGACCCTTTCCACTGTTTACCCATACCTTCTAAGGGAAGCTTGGCCTCTCCAGGTAGAGCCTGGCCTGGGTCCCTGGACCCTGAGATGGGAAACCGGCACCCCTGGGGCTTTCTCCTGGGCAAGAAGAGCCCGGGTCTGGACCAGAGTTCATTTTCATAAAGGGTGCATGAAACTGGATATAGAAGATGGCACGATGGAGCGCCCTGGCTCCAGGACCCCTCTCCAGTCACGAGTGAGAAGTGACTGAGCAAATAAGTGATGTGGAGAAAGTAGAGGCTCAGACCAGCTGTGGGTAAAGGAATGGCGACACAGACCCTGCCTCCCTTGACTCAACTCAGGCCTCCTACCCCACCCCCACTCCTTCTTGGGCCTCCCTCACTGACACCACAGCTAGTTTCCAGCATCAACAGCCTTGGTGTTGCAAACATTCTGGCAGTGTTTCCAGAAGATCCCATCACTCCCAATGATAATCACTTACTGAATCCCTGCTCTGTGTCAGTCTCGGGTCTAAGCAGTTCACGTGTCCAAATAATCTCACTGATTTCTCAGAACCAGCCAAGGAGAGGGCTGGATCAATGCTTCCATTTTACAGGGGAAGAAATGGTTTTCTCAGGGAGGTTGACCAACTGTCCAAAGCTGCACAACTGCTCGTGCATATGGGAGAGCCCCAGGTCTGACCAACTCCAGAGTCTTGTTCTAAGGCCCATGCTGTGAATGCCTATGCCCCCAAACCCCAAAGATCCCCAGACAGGACTTAGTGTCCAGTGAGGGCATCAGCAGAGCTCCTGCTGTGATGACCTTCATGGGCAGCCTGAGCCCAGCTCTCTGGGGCTAATCTTCCAGTGTGGCTGGAGCACACGGGTCAAAATGGGGCTGACCATGGGGTCAGCATGGGCCTGGCCAGGTGGGCTTTGAGTGCTCCATTAAGGAACTGGGACCTTGTCTTGAGGGCAGTGGCTCTCAACTTTCAGTCCACATAACAGTCACCAAAGTGATTGGTTTAAAATGCAGATTCCTGGCCTCACTCCAGAAAATTTAATTCACTGTATCAGAAGTGAGCCAAAGAGTTATGAATTCAAACTCCCCAATCTATAGAGCCCATTTTTGTATTCTAAACAAGGTTAAGACAGTGATCAGTCTTGTGTTTTAAAAATGGCAGCATACTTAAGTCACACCACCCAATATGGCAGCCTCTTGCCATGTGTGGCTATTTAAATTAAAACTAATTTAGTTCCCTAGTCACACTGGCCATATTTCAAGTGTGCCAATAGCTACTTGTGGCCAGTGGCTGCCATATTGGTCAACAGAGACATACACCATTCCTATCACTGTGAGAAGTTCTATTGGACAACTGGTCTAAGCACTGGAGACAGTGATCTAGGTGGAAAGGGGCAAGAGGGGAGTCAGACTAGTTCAGACCACAATAATGTGCAGTACACATGTGCAGCTCTCCACGTAATTCATGATCCGGCAACAAGCAATGTGAAAGCAGTGCAGGAGATACTTAAGGGCTAAAGAGCACGTGGCTGGAGACGCTGTTGTGGGCTCAGTGGTTGAGTTGCTCCTCTGAGGAAAGGACACATCAGCCAAGAATACAAGCTGAGTAGGCATTAGTCAAGTGAAGAGAGGAGAGAGAACATTAAAGGTCAGAAGACTAACAATGTATAGAGGCCTTCATGGGAAGGCACCTTGGAATTATGTGGAGACCAGGATGTCTGCAGTACAGAGAGGGAGGCTATGGTGAGTGGTTGGAGTGGAGGCTGGTGAGGGAGACCCTAGGAGGACTTCTTGACCCCCTAGTGATACAGACACAGTCCTCAGTCCTGCATCCACCTGGCTCCAACATGCCCTCTCTAAGCAGAGAAATATCAAGACTCACCTTTTACTTGTACTGATCCAAGAGTGAGTGTTAAAGGGGCCCCTGTCTGGCTGACTTCCTCCGAGAAGACCTGCCCTGCTTTGTTCTGTTGACAGATGACATCTTCCATCAAGGCCAGCAGTTGGTTGATGTTCATTGAGTTCATGGAGTCCCAGCCCAAGAGAGGGGGTGGCACCTTCAGAGCTTTGAACAGGGAGCTGACAAGTCTCCACAAATCCTGCAAGTCGTCCAGTGGGGACAGGATGTGAGCTACAGGTAAGGGGACCGCAGAGTACTCAAGAGCGCTCACCCTGGGGCTGGACAGTCTGGGTCTGATCCCAGGTCTGCCTACTGAGACATGACCTTGGACCACCTTGAGCTTCTGTTTTGTCCTGCATAAAATCTCTATTCTAGGATTTCAACTGACACATTTCAGGCTATATTCCTCAAAGTGTGGCACATAGTAGGTGCTCAATAAATGTGTAATGAATGCATGAATACAGAGGGAATTCTTTCTGGGTACTTCCAGCCTATGATCTGTAGTGAAAGTATAATATTTTGTACAGAATAGATACGCAAAAAGGTATCTGTGCATGTGTGAATGTATGTTGTAGGTCTGTGCTTGCACATGTGTACAAACAAGTGTATCCATGCACATGTGTGTACATGTGTGTGGAGATGTGCACGTTGTTTGCATATATGTATGTGTTGTAGATGTGTAGTGTGTGTGAATGTGTACATGCAGCATGTGTGTAAGTATTCGTGTGGGTATGTGTGTGCACATGTACATGTGTGCACTGTGCAGATGTACATTGTGTACATCTATACATGTTTGTGGGTGCATCCATGGTTTGTGTGAATGTGTGTACATGTGGCATGTGTATGTGCATGCATGTGTACGTGTCATGTACACGTGTTTTTACATATGTGTACGTGCGTGTGTGTGCAGTTGATGAATCTTGGTGGCCGATGCTGTCAGACAACATGGACTGCAGGCCTCAAGCCCCAGTCCCCACCCCAGCTTCTTCCCAGGCTGGAAGTCCCCCTGTGCTGCCGGGGTTGAGACCTGCCTTGGTCACTGCTTCAGGCGTCAGAAGGCCATCCTCCATGGGCTGTGGTGAGGGCGCCGGTCTGAGGCGCCGCCCGTCCCATTTCCCAGCGTTCTGCTCCTTGGCCACCCGAGGACGGGTATTCCGAAAGATCTGAACGATCAGGAGGTTGATGGGGAACATGAGAAGCGAGCTCTCCAGGCCAATCATCACTTCCTGCCAAGTGAACTCAATTTGACCTGGGGCAGATGGAGGGCAGGGGTCAAGGAGAGAGTCCCCTCCACCCTTCCCAGAATGTGGCTGTGCAGCAAGGGTTAACCTTGCCTGAAGAGAGGTCTGCCCCCTGAATGGCTCCAGGCTGGGGGTGGGGGTCTGCGGGTGGTGACCACTGAGCCCTGGGATGTCCTGCCTGGTGGGTGTGCCTTTGTTTACCTGGTTTCTTGGGTCATCTGGTATACTCTGCTAGCTATGTGATTTATGGGGGGGGGCCTTGGTTGCCCTGTATCACCTCAACGTCTAGAGGAGCTGGAGTCTTAGGTCAGTCATCCAGGGTTAGCCATGGCTATGTTAGCATGCCCCAATAAAAGCTAGACACTGAGGCTCAAGAGAGGATCCGTGGTTGGCATTACTCTGCACATGTGATCACATGTCATTGTCTGAAGGAGTGAGTGCCGTCCAGACTCCACTGGAAGCTCAGTGCCTCATCTCCCATGGATCCTGCCCCCACATACCTCTTCCCTTTTCTGATTTTGATCTGTATCCTTTCTCTAATAATTATGAGTATAATGGCATATCTGACTTCTGAGTCCTTCTAATGAGTTTTTGAACTTCAGGGTAGTCTTGGGACCTCTGGAATTGGCTGGCATTTCTGGGGCAGTGACAGCTCATGTCTACTGCCAGTAGCCCTGTTCTCCATGCCTTGAGAGTAGGAGTTACCCAAGTCCATCTTTTGCTCAGCTGGGTCCTTGGGGACACCCCAGAACATGATGCTGGTCAGCATGGTGCAGAGGAGCAGTGAGAAGCAGCAGGACACCCTCTGGACACGTGTGAAGTTGCTCCAAGCTGAGCTGCTAAAGATGGAGCACCAAATGTGGCCATCCTTGAAGCCTGTGGAGGTCTTCATGAAAAACAGGTGGCTGTGGACAGACCAGGGGAGAGTGACAGGCATTAGGGAGACAGGAATAGGGGAGAAGCCTGGTCTCTTTGGAGCAATCCTGGGCTGAGAGGGAGGATTTGTTTCTAAAATTCTTCATCTTTTTTTTTTTTTTCTGTTATAGAAGAAATACAGCATCATAGTAGCATCATTTAGAATTAGTGATGGAGACTCTGGACAGAGTGGTTGGAGCCCTCTTACCTACTGTGTGACCTCGGGCAAGTTACTTTACTCTTTGTACCTCAGTTTACTTATCTGTAAAATGGGGGGACGCAGTTAATAACAGAAAGTGCTTCACTGGATTTTTGAAAGGATTAAAAGTGATAAAAGCATTTGGCAAAGTAGCTGACATACAGGTGAGTATTCATCAGTGTTAGCAATAATTTTTGTTATAATTTTTATATAATAATATAACTCTTAATATTATTTGCTTTGTTATAATTACAGCATTAGAGAATAGTGGTTACAAATACCAGGTTTTGGATTCAGACTGAGTTGAGAGAGTAAAAATTGTGAAACAGAATCTCAGAAAAGGCATCACATTCTCGTAAAGGATTTGTATTATTTCCCTGTGAGTAGAATGTACTTCAACCTCGGGAGCTTTTGAAAGGTGCAGATTCTGCTAATAGAGTGTCCAGAGCAGAGATTTCCTACTGTCGCTTGTTCTGACTGGTCAGTGCTGGCACCCTCCAGGGTTGTACAATACTGTGACTGTCACTGTAGGGAATGTGGGTGCCCCAGACTCAGAGGAAAGGTGAAGAAAGAGAGAGAGGTCAGTTGCCAACAACAGTGTGCATGTTATTTGTCTTATTCAGCAAATATTTGATACCTCCAGTGCCCTGTCCCAGGCTGTCTGCTGGGCCCCAGGGATTCACAGGGATGAGAAGCCCCTGTCTTCGAGAGCTCGTTGCCAGGTTTCTAGGCATCACGTGTGCTGATGCAGTTGGAGATAAGAGCTGCTCCTGGAACTGAGTACTTAGCCTGAACCGCACAGTGTGCCAAGTACATTACTACATCGTTCCATGGGACCCAAGGCCCCCTATAGGGTAGGCACATTGGATTGGTCAGTTTTCAGATGCAGAAGCTGAGACCTGGGGAGGTGCGGTGACTTATCCAGGGTTACACAGCAAGTCACCAGGCGTGTGGGACTTTATGACCTGTGCCCACATCTGTTTTATGCCTCTGTTGGGGTCCAAGTCTCTCTGATTCAGACTTCTTCCCTCTTGGAGGCTGAGCTGCTCCCAGTGGCAGCTGGGAGAAAATGTCACCTTTTGGTAGATATACTAAAAGTAGACCAAATGCATGGAACAACAGACTGGTTCCAAATAGGAAAAGGAGTACGTCAAGGCTGTATATTGTCACCCTGCTTATTTAACTTATATGCTGAGTACATCATGAGAAANTGCGGCGGAGGTGGGGTGGGGGGAGCAGGTGGGGGAAGGCAGTTTGATGACAGAAGCAAGAGGTCGGGTGATGCAAGGGGGAGTCCATGAGACAAGGAGTGCAGGCACTTCCAGAAGCTGGAAAAGGCAAAGAAGTGGGTTCTCCCCCTGGAGCCCCGAGAAGGAAAGAGCTCTGACAACTGTAGCCCCATGCGACTGATTTTGGGGCTTCTGGCCTCCAGGGCTGTAAAAGAAACAAATTTTGCTGTTTTAAACCACAAAGCTTGTGGTCATTTGTCATAGCAGGCTCAGTAAACTAATGAAAAGAGCAGAGCACAGGTTGGACTTCAGCTCCCCAGGGGCTCACCCTGATGTTCACCGGCATTCCTGTCCTTGCACACCCTTGATTTGACTGTTTCTGATGACAGATTCTGCTGCCTCGGCTTTCAGAAGGACACGGTGAGCCAACCGTGCTGAACCTGAGCAGACCTGAAGCCCTGTGGGTGAACCTGACGTCAGACAGCGCGGCTTTGGGGATCCAGCTGCACTGGAGACCTGACGCCCCACTCACGCTCAGCCTGGGTTATGGCTACCACCCCAATGAGACCAGCTATGATGCCCAGGCTCACCTCCCGCCAACAGCTGCTTCAGGTAGTCCCACCACCCGGGGCGGCTTCTTGAGCTGCTTCCTGGGGGTATGACCAGCTTAAAACTTGAGAATCAGAGCTATAGAGAAAAAAAGAAAAAGAGAAAAAACACTTGCTACATTCAATACTTATTTTTGTTGGTGGTATTATTATTAGGCAATATACTAGGTGAACAATTAACTATATGTCCTGAAGGAGCTGACAAGACTCACAGAATTGACCTCAATGCAGTTCTCATGACAGCCTTTGGGGATGAGGATGACTGAAATGTTTACTTTCCAGATAAAAACAGAGAGGTTAAGTAACTGGTCCAAAGTCACACAGCCAAGGAGGAGCAGAGTCAGAATTTGTGCCCTCACTGGTCTGACTGGCAGCCTGCTTGGCACACTGAGCTGGGCGTGCCTCCTCTCCTATACTCCTGGGACATCGGGGAGATCATCAGTGTCTGCTCCCCTGCCCAGGCACCTGGTGTTCCCCTCCCATCACATTAGATCCAGTTTCCACGAGGCTTCAGGCTGATCTGGACACCCCCACACCCCATACCCACTGCTTCCTGCAGATGAGCTGTCCACGTGGATCCTGAGCCCAGAGGACCTGCATTTTGGAGAAGGCGTCTACTATCTGAGTGTTATCCCCGAGTCTGACCTGGAGCCAGCTCCAGGCAGGGACCTTACAGTCGGCATCACCACCTTCCTGTCCCATTGTGTTTTCTGGGACGAGGTCCAGGGCACTTGGGACAACTCCGGGTGCCAGGTAAGGAGGGGGAAGTAAAGAAGATGGTAGAGCTGAGAGTCAAAACCAGGTCTGTCCCCAGAGCATAAGCTTTAAGCAACATGAGGCACTGCTTCTCCAGAGCCTACCCCAGGCCCCCGGAGCCCTGGAGGCAGGTGGTTCTATTAATAGCAATCACACCCTTGTCTCAGGGCAGCTCAGATCTGCCTCTGAGGAGCCAAGGCCTGTGGCAGTGTCCTGGCAGCAGACATTGGTTTTGAGGCTGGCATCTCTGGGGGTTTTGAGAAGCCATCTCTGGGGTATCAGTGTCCCCCTTCCTTCTTCCATGCCTTTGCACATGCAGTTCTTTCCCCCAGAATGCCCTTTTTCCCTACCCTGACTGGAAAACTTCCATTCCCACTTCAATCTTCCAATCCAAAGCCATCTTCCTGNTGTCGCTTAGTAGGTCCCCATGGTTTGCCCACCCCTGACTCACCAGGATGGCTGGTCCCCTGAGTTGTCATGCCATAGTCGCAGGCTCCTCAGCTCCCCCAGGGGAAACAGGGTGGAGAGCAAGAAGACATCTACTCCCCCTCGCTCAAAAACCGGGATGTCTGGGTCCGACAGGTGGTGGGGCTCACTCTCTCCATCCAGGCCATATAGGGTGACAGTCACCTGAAACCCAGAGGCCAGGAGTGGCCAACTCTGCATGGTAACTGAGCCCCGTGTTTCACTGGAGGTGTCTGAAAACCAATGAAACCCAACGGAGCTCGGCCCTTTCTCCTCCTCTCCTCCCACCTTTGGCCTGCCTGAGTTATTTTTCAGCTGTATGAAGATTTGGGTACACTATCTGTATGCACATCTTTGATTTTGCATACACTGTCTGTATGCACATCTTCGAGATGAGCTGTACTCATAAAATGCTTCCTGATGAACTTTTCAGACTTCCCGTCTATTTATTTGAAAGGACCGTAGGGCAGGAACTGGTTTTTCTCCCTAATGACTATATTCTTAGGGCTCCCAGAGTTCCCAGTATTGAGGCAGGAATGAATGACTGCCCATTACTTTGAAAACACATATTCTCGGGCCCCATCCAGATCTACCAGGAGTCTGTATTTTTCTGAAGCCCTGCAGGTGCTGCTGGTGGCCATGCCTGATTACCTGAGCTCAAAACAACTACAGCAGGTATCACTATGCCCCACTGATATCCATCCCTCAGCCTCACCACTGTGGTGAGGCTGTCCCACTGCCACTGCGGTGTCTCTTGCTCTGGGGGGTTTCTTGGCTGTCAGAGCATCAGGTGAAAGCTGGCAGAGAATTAATGTCCCCTGCAAGCTGTGTTCCCCCGATGACTTGTGGGATTGGTGGATAAACAGCCCAGTTCCCTCAGTCCTCTGCTGGGCTAACTCTGAGGCCCACGTTCTACACTGCTTTCCAGAGTTCCCCAGTGGGATTGGGTTACAGTTGCCCACGGGAGGTGGTGGGCTTGATTATGAGTTCTTTGTTCCTTCCCTTCCCTGCCTGGCTTCCCACTCCCCTATGAGGTGCCCTGGAATCCCCTCTCAAATGAGCTACTTGTGCTTGAATCCTTGTTTCAGAGTCAGTTTCTAAAGCAGAGTCACCCCTGTAGACATTCTCGGTCAGATAATTCCTTGCTCTGGGGCTTTCCTGTGTGCTGTAGGATGTTTAGCATCGTCCTTGGCCTCCACTCACTAGGTGCCAGTAGCATCTCTTCCTCTCCCAAGTTGTGGCAACCAGAACGACTTCCAGAATTACCAGCCATCCCTGGGGGCCAACCATTTGAGAACCACTATGCCAGGAGAACCCAACTAAGAAGTATCAATTGAAAAGTGAAATGGGGAGCCATGAAATGGCCTGTGGAGATCACACACTCACTCTTTCATTCCTAGGAAGGTCAGTTCCTTGTATCAAACAGAAATGGGGTGGGTGTTTCGTTAGATGGATGAAAGTGATTCCTGCAATTATTCAGCAAATAGTTACTGAGTACTTACTCTGCGTTAGATAGCTAGATAGTAGATTGAGGCACTGAGGTGCAACAATTTTTAAAATTTTATTTAATTCAAATAAAAATAAATGTATACACAAGTAAAAATAAGATTTAAATAGGACTCAAAAAGTAAAAAGTAAATGGACACATGCCATGCTCTCATGGAGCCTAGTATCATTTTTAAAAAAACAATGGAGGGACCTCCCTGGTGATTCAGTGGCTAAGACTCTGAGCTCCCAATGCAAGGGAGTTCCCTAGTCAGGGAACTAGATCTTGAATGCCACAACTAAGAGTTTTCATGCTGCAATGGAGCTGGAAGATCCTGCAAGCTACGACTAAGATCTGGTGCAGCCAAATAAATAGATAAATATTTTTTAAAAAACCCAAATCAACAGAGCTTTCTTCAGCACAGTACACACAGTATTCGTGGTTCTCAAACTATGTTCCATGGAGCACAGTTTCAGTAAAGGAAGCCTGGAGGCTGCTGTGAGGGATGGTACATTCTGATGAAGGACATGACACAGGCCAGACTTAACTAAGATGCTGAGACATGACAGAAACAACCTGCTGTGTGCTCCACAACTAAACTTTTAGGGATTTTGGAGAATCCATAAACAAATGAAATCTTGGCTTCACTACCTTTAGTCAGCCTTTCAAGGACAGCCTGACCTCTTAGCTGGATGCCACCTAATCTGTTTCCTCAAAAATATAATTCGAGGTTCTTTTTCAAATGATTGCCATTGTTTCTTTCTTTCTTTTGTCCTCTTTCTCTTAAAAATTCTTTTTTCCCCTTTATTCGTTGGTAGCAGTCTACTGACTGTTCTGCGTATGTGAGCACATTTGAGTGCAGGTAACTAGCTGTTTGAATTAGCCTTTAGTAGGATTAAATGAGAAGACCAGTGGGTACAGTGATGGTGGTAGCTTAGTCTGTAAGTAGTGTCCGACTCTGGAAACCCCCTGGACTGTAGCCTGCCAGGCTCCTTTGTCCATGGGATTTCCCAGGCAAGAATGCTGGAATGGGTTGCCATTTCCTTCTCCAGGGGATCTTCCCAGCCCAGGGACTGAACCCACATCTCTCACGTCTACTACATTGGCAGGCAGATTCTTTACCAACTGAGCCACCAGGGAAGCAGCACCAGACCCCAGATCTCCCTTAACCCATTCCTCCTTTAGCTATTCAAATATTGGGCCTTAGGGTATTATTTTTGTCTAGCAAAAAGATACTTTTCTCCAAAAAAGCAGAAGTTAAAAAAAAGAAAACCCACAACAAAATCCAGTGTGCTAAAGTAACTCAACAACCAACTGGCCAGCGCTTTGCTGGGTGGTACATGCTAACTGACCAAGGGGTCTTATAAGTCAAGTACCTTTGAAGAGGTGGCTGCCCCCCTCCGGTGTCCGGTGTAGATTGTCACCAGGTAGTGGTACTGAGCCAAGGGGTCGTTGTCCTCCAGCGCTGTGACCTTTACCTGGGCAGAAGGATGGCATTGTGGGGTCATCCACCACACACGTAGCCGGGAGTGAGTTGGGCGTTCATGACAGTTAAAGGAGGGAAGCACACTTATGTCTGCTATTGATTCATTGCATCAGGTAAGAACTGTTCTTTATAAAAGCAGGGTTTCAAGTGAAAACCAAAACTTTTAAAATAAAAAATATACACTCATTATTAAGTATGACCCAAAGTAGTCAAATTGGAAATGAACTTGGTATTAAGCTGAGAATGTTTGATGTTTGAGCTGATAAATACAAACTCTGTTCATAAATGATTTCTCATAACATTGGTAACCAGATTGTGCCTCTAAGGAAATTTTAAAAGAATGAATGTTGTTTTAGCAAAAAACAAATAGCTGGAGTTGGTCAGAGGCTACAGAGGGCTGGGCAGTGATGAGCTGCCCAGATCTATTGTCACTGGAGGGCTGTTTTCTCAGTTGCCAAGGTGGTATTGTCAGGGATGCAAGTCATCTCTGTCAAAGTCATGCACCTCCTAGGGAAGCCGATATCTAAGGACAGATTGGTTCATTGCCAAAGATCAAGACCTGGGCTTCTCAGCGTAGTTCAGGACAATTCCAGAGCTCCCCAAGGGGTCAATCAACTATCAGTAGGCTGCATCCCAACTTGACTTCTCCCCCTGCCCATCCTACCTTCTTCCTTCCCTGCCCCAGGGCTGATCCCAAGCACTTCTTGATAAACAACCTGCATATTCAACTCCCATCTGAGGGTCTGCTCCCCAGAAACCAACCTACAGCTGAAGGACTTAAAATATTAGTGTTAAACCCCTTGGGCAAATCAAAGACAACAGTATAAATTGGGCAACTATTATCTTTTTAGGTTTTATACCATTCACATCCTGAGAGGTGTTGCTGTATGTAGGGAGGGTAGGCAATGTTGAAAGGTTCAGTGCATTCTTATATTCATTTATGTGCTCACTCATTCATGAGTGTGTATTGAAGGCTCCTATGGGTCAGGTGTGATGCACGTATCAGAAAAAGAATCAGAACTTTGTTGTCACAATTGGTTATTGTTTGATCTTATTTTTACCCTCAGACCTATCGTCAGGCAGATCTGGGTTTGAATTTTGGCTCCTTGGAGGTGGCTTTGGACTAGATAATTATCCTACACATTCCAAAGAAAGGACTGGTTTTGGCAAGCTCCTGGAAGATAACCTCTAAGTTCTTGACATATTCTGCATGACCAGGGTGTCTGACTATCTGGGGCCTCAGGCCACCCTAGGCATTATGTGCTAACAGTCTGATCTGTGGTGAGAGCTTTGGGCCATGCTCTGTCAGTCTGACCTGGGCAGGGATGAGGGGCAGTGGTTGCTGGAGACTAAAGGCAGTCACGCAGGTGCCATGCTTATGAGACTGACACCTAGTAAAACCAAGGTTTGGGGAGCTTCCTTGGTGGGCAGTACATCACATGTGCTGTTGCACATCATTGCTAGAAGAATTCATCTGTCTGTAGGGCTCCATGGGGAGAGGACAGTTAGAATCTCTTGCCTGATATCTCTTGAACCCTTCCTTTTTCTGATTTTAATCTGCAGTTTTTCACTGTAGTAAACTGTAACCATGAGGATAATAGCTATTTAAAGTTCTGTGTGTCCTCCTAGCAAATCACTGAATTTGAGGGTGGTCTAGGGGACTGTCAACATCAGTACCCTCCCCCTTGGTGCTGTTGTGGGCATTAAGTGGGAATAGTACCTGGCACATAGTTAATCCTCAATAAGTCGTCAGCTTTGTAATCTTCCTGATAATTTGATAAACAACATTTTAGAAGTAAAGAGGCTGAGAGGCCAGCTAACAGGAGATGACTCCAGGGGTCAAGGCCTGGACTTGCAGCTGGCCCCTCAGCTTCCCCCCAGGGCTCCATTCTCTGGAGCTCCTGCAAGAGGACTGCTCGCCTCCTGCTGTTCCCGTGGATCGTGCCACCTCACCTTGGCTTGATCCTGAACATCCTTCCTCCTCGCCCAGATCAGCACCAGGAGGTAGGCCACGCAGAGGCAGCTCACAGTGGTCACAACCACAGGGTTGTCCACAAAGGTGGCAAAGAGCTTAGCAGTCTGGCGGACGTCCACAGCATTGGGCATCACCAGGAGCGTGCTCCCAAAGAAGGTGAGATGGTTGCAAAGGCAGTGGGTCTGCGAGAGGGTGGTCTGCGGCCCCACCTGCAACCCCAAAGAGGCCCTGGTGAAAGCACTGGGGGAGCATATCTTCCCCACCCATGGGAGGAGAGCAGTGAGGGGTGGGGAAGATATGCTGTCCTGGGGAGGGCTGGGAGACTGCTGAAGGCCAGCTTCAGGATTCTCTTTGGGCTTTTTTAGTTAAACGGTAATTTTTTAAATATAGTGAATTATGTCTTGTAGTGGGCTCACCTGGTGGTTCAGATGGTAAAAAATCTGCTTGCAATGCCCAAGACCCAGGTTCAATCCCTGGGTTGGGAAGATCCCTTGAAGAAGGGATTAGTTACCCACTCCAGTGTTCTTGCCTGGAGAATTCCAGGGACAGGGGAGCCTGGCAGACTACAGCCCATGAGGTCACAAAGAGTGAGGCATGACTGAGTGACTTAATGCTTACACATGTCTGTAATAAGCATTTTTGCACCTGTCATTCTCAGTGAGTGACCATTTCCATCTTGCCTCCAGAACCAGCCACTGCCATCTGTTTGGTGTGCATCCTTTCCAGTACTCTCTCCCACCTGGTGCTGCCTCACTGGGCAGGTATTTGTGGGGTGCTGCTTCCAGGCCAGACAACAGGCAAGGTGCTGAGAGGACATTCAGAGTGACCAACTCATCTCAGTTTGCCAGGGACCTCTCTGCTTCTCAAACTGAAAGTCTTAGATCATGGGAGCCCCCTGAGTCCCAGGCAAACTGAGACAGTGTGTTATCTTACACTGAAGAGAAAAACAGCAGAGATAAGGGGAACCATGGCAATAAAACAGGAAGGACAAATATTCACATCCTAAGCTGGTTCTCAGCAATAGAAAAGAATTCTCTAAATTTTACCCACTTTGGACCTGGGGACCTGTGGCCCCTGTCCCGGGATCATGCTTTGAAGGGTCCCACTCTAGCCATCCTAGGGCTGTGCCCTTGCGCACAGGATGAAGAGAGTCGTGGGGGCAGAGGGAACGTGCCCACCACAGCAGCACATACAACCCGGCAAAGACCAGGGCGAGATCCTTGGTGACCCTGAGAAAGAGCCCCCCCTTACATTTTGCACTCCAGATGCCTCATTTGTCATACCTAATCCTAACCCTGGGACCCCCACTTTTAGACTGTGGTCTGGGGACTTGGACCTCAGAATTCCCTCCTCCAGGGCCTGCCCAGACCCATTCCTCAGGACTGTCCTTCTGTGGAGGACTGGCTACTGGTGTGGCCACCCACGGGCACAAGAGTGGCAAAGAAGTGAAGTGAAGTGAAGTCACTTAGTCATGTCCAACTCTTTTCGACTGTAGCCTACAAGGCTCCTCTGCCCGTGGAATTTTCCAGGCAAGAATACTGGAGTGGGTTGCCATTTCCTGTGGCAAAACATGGGGAAATGGGGCATGTAGATGGAGCTTGGGCTCGGGGTCCTTGTGGTATAGGGACTGAGGTTAGGGGGGAGAGAGACCGGAATGAGACAGGGGAGGGCACTCTATCTGGCTCTTAATTCATTTTGTACACTTGGCGGCAAGACTTCCCTTGCAGGCTATGGCCTTCCTTAGCTTGCAATCCACCCAGGGCTATTTGAAGGGTGTAGATTTCATTCAGACCCCCAACCCAGCACTGCTTTTTCGTTCCAGGGTCCACCATGAGGTGGTAAGGTAGGAGACAACAGAAAATACTGACATGTGGAAAGTTCTTTGCTCAACATCTGGTGAGGAAGAACCTGTGGCAGCCGAAACATGCCTCAGCTGATCATTCTTATCTTTAACCCTTAACACACCTCCTGGCAAGGCTGACCCCTCTGACAGCTATGGCGTCAACTGTTTTATTGACAGAGTTCACGTGGGTCTCACATCCGTGTTTGCTTACTGTTTCCCAACCCTGATCAGTGTTTTGCATCAGCTGTGGGTCTTATGCAAACCCTTGGCACACCCAGGAGGGGTGGGGCTGGTTCAGAGAAGAGCCCCAAGCAAGTGCCCCTGACAAGACCCTCTCAGCACTAGGCACCCAGGGGCCAAACCTGATCTATGCCTAACGTTTTACTTTCCTGGGTTTTCACAAAGACTTGGGAGGGCAGTGGCTTTCCTACTCTTTTCCAGCATGACAGCCCTTTTGAAAACCAGAGCTAATCTGGAAAAACCAGAAACTCTTCATGAGATTACCCCATGACAGAAGCTGCACCTTTAGTATCCTTTGAGAAAATACGTAAAGAAGAATACAGTTCTCAAACCCCTTGCAATAATTCTGACTTTACTCCACTGATAAGGTCTGCAGTTTACAGATTTGGAGATTTCTTTCGTTATTTAGAGAATAGACAGTGGTGATTTTTCCATCCAAAATTGGTGATCCTATTTATTTATTTTTCCCCCATTTAGTTATTTATGGCTCTCTCTTTCTCTCTCTCTCTCTGTGCACGTTCACTCAGTCATGTCTGACTCTTTGCGACCCCATGGACTGTAGCCTGCCAGGCACCTTTGTTCATGAGACTTCCCAGGCAAGAATACTGGAGTGGGTTTCTGTTTCCTATTTCAGATGGCTCTGTATCAGTATTCATCTGTATCAACATCTGTGATGACCATCAGGTTTACAATATTGGGTTAACATAATTTTGGTAATATGACACGTTCCCACATGACTTTTGTATGCCCCACATTTATATGTGTGTGCATTAGTATCTGTATATTCTTAAACACATGTAAGCACCTGGACCCCATGACTCCACCCAGAAGCTAGGAACTTTCCAGTAACTTACATTTAGCTCAGTGGTCCTCCCTCAGTCTGTCCTCATGCTCTCTCAACCCAGAGTGTCTGCCACAGCAGTCACTTCCATCTGTGGAGCACCTACTATGTACCAGGTGCCACACTGAGTACTTTATACTTCTAACCTGGTCTAGATCCCCACCCCCCTGTGGAAAGTGGCAGCCATCCTTTATCCTCATTTTCAGATGGGAAAGTTCAGAGAGGTGGGGGGCCTGTCCAAGGTCATCTTGCAAGTACTGATGACGTGGGATTGGACCCAAGTCTGTCCAATGGCAGACTCCTTGCGGCCAGCCCCTGCACCATCCTATTCTGAGCCTCAGGCCTCAAGGCAGTCTTCAGTGGGTATTCTGTGTCAGCAACGTGGAGATCAGACAAGTCACTGATAGCGAGGACTCTCAAAGGTGGCAACACACTCAGGTCTCATTCACAAGGTACAAAGACTTATGCTGCAAGTGTGGGAAACACGCTGTCTCTTGGACATCTCAGTGAGCCCTTGTCTCTTCTTGGCACTTTGGGGAACTGCCACGTGTGGCAGCTGGAAGCCAGGCAGGAGCTGACAAGGAAGCCAAAGAGGAAGCAGAAACAAATCCCAAAGGAGCTTGGTTCTGAGTCCCCTTTTGTGGCTCTGCTGGGACCTGGCCTCTTAAACTACTTGTGACTGCTATCATTGGACATATGCACCATTTGCTTCTCGTCTGTGTCCTCTACTAGACTGACTGCTCACTCGTTTGTCTCATCATTGTATCCCTACCAGTTGGCCTGGCACCTGGTGAACATGTGTAGAATGAATGAAAGAAGGAATATGATCTAGAGGATGGGGACGAGTGTGTGAAAAATTTCAACTAGATGTGTAGGTTGTTCCTGGGGAGGGTGTGGAAGTCCAGCAGAGGGAGACTGCAGACATTTGCCCCTGTCTCTTATACACATCTCTTCTCCCCCTGCCCATCCTACCTTCTTCCTTCCCTGCCCCAGGGCTGATCCCAAGCACTTCTTGATAAACAACCTGCATATTCAACTCCCATCTGAGGGTCTGCTCCCCAGAAACCAACCTACAGCTGAAGGACTTAAAATATTAGTGTTAAACCCCTTGGGCAAATCAAAGACAACAGTATAAATTGGGCAACTATTATCTTTTTAGGTTTTATACCATTCACATCCTGAGAGGTGTTGCTGTATGTAGGGAGGGTAGGCAATGTTGAAAGGTTCAGTGCATTCTTATATTCATTTATGTGCTCACTCATTCATGAGTGTGTATTGAAGGCTCCTATGGGTCAGGTGTGATGCACGTATCAGAAAAAGAATCAGAACTTTGTTGTCACAATTGGTTATTGTTTGATCTTATTTTTACCCTCAGACCTATCGTCAGGCAGATCTGGGTTTGAATTTTGGCTCCTTGGAGGTGGCTTTGGACTAGATAATTATCCTACACATTCCAAAGAAAGGACTGGTTTTGGCAAGCTCCTGGAAGATAACCTCTAAGTTCTTGACATATTCTGCATGACCAGGGTGTCTGACTATCTGGGGCCTCAGGCCACCCTAGGCATTATGTGCTAACAGTCTGATCTGTGGTGAGAGCTTTGGGCCATGCTCTGTCAGTCTGACCTGGGCAGGGATGAGGGGCAGTGGTTGCTGGAGACTAAAGGCAGTCACGCAGGTGCCATGCTTATGAGACTGACACCTAGTAAAACCAAGGTTTGGGGAGCTTCCTTGGTGGGCAGTACATCACATGTGCTGTTGCACATCATTGCTAGAAGAATTCATCTGTCTGTAGGGCTCCATGGGGAGAGGACAGTTAGAATCTCTTGCCTGATATCTCTTGAACCCTTCCTTTTTCTGATTTTAATCTGCNGGGCAGGGATGAGGGGCAGTGGTTGCTGGAGACTAAAGGCAGTCACGCAGGTGCCATGCTTATGAGACTGACACCTAGTAAAACCAAGGTTTGGGGAGCTTCCTTGGTGGGCAGTACATCACATGTGCTGTTGCACATCATTGCTAGAAGAATTCATCTGTCTGTAGGGCTCCATGGGGAGAGGACAGTTAGAATCTCTTGCCTGATATCTCTTGAACCCTTCCTTTTTCTGATTTTAATCTGCAGTTTTTCACTGTAGTAAACTGTAACCATGAGGATAATAGCTATTTAAAGTTCTGTGTGTCCTCCTAGCAAATCACTGAATTTGAGGGTGGTCTAGGGGACTGTCAACATCAGTACCCTCCCCCTTGGTGCTGTTGTGGGCATTAAGTGGGAATAGTACCTGGCACATAGTTAATCCTCAATAAGTCGTCAGCTTTGTAATCTTCCTGATAATTTGATAAACAACATTTTAGAAGTAAAGAGGCTGAGAGGCCAGCTAACAGGAGATGACTCCAGGGGTCAAGGCCTGGACTTGCAGCTGGCCCCTCAGCTTCCCCCCAGGGCTCCATTCTCTGGAGCTCCTGCAAGAGGACTGCTCGCCTCCTGCTGTTCCCGTGGATCGTGCCACCTCACCTTGGCTTGATCCTGAACATCCTTCCTCCTCGCCCAGATCAGCACCAGGAGGTAGGCCACGCAGAGGCAGCTCACAGTGGTCACAACCACAGGGTTGTCCACAAAGGTGGCAAAGAGCTTAGCAGTCTGGCGGACGTCCACAGCATTGGGCATCACCAGGAGCGTGCTCCCAAAGAAGGTGAGATGGTTGCAAAGGCAGTGGGTCTGCGAGAGGGTGGTCTGCGGCCCCACCTGCAACCCCAAAGAGGCCCTGGTGAAAGCACTGGGGGAGCATATCTTCCCCACCCATGGGAGGAGAGCAGTGAGGGGTGGGGAAGATATGCTGTCCTGGGGAGGGCTGGGAGACTGCTGAAGGCCAGCTTCAGGATTCTCTTTGGGCTTTTTTAGTTAAACGGTAATTTTTTAAATATAGTGAATTATGTCTTGTAGTGGGCTCACCTGGTGGTTCAGATGGTAAAAAATCTGCTTGCAATGCCCAAGACCCAGGTTCAATCCCTGGGTTGGGAAGATCCCTTGAAGAAGGGATTAGTTACCCACTCCAGTGTTCTTGCCTGGAGAATTCCAGGGACAGGGGAGCCTGGCAGACTACAGCCCATGAGGTCACAAAGAGTGAGGCATGACTGAGCGACTTAATGCTCACACATGTCTGTAATAAGCGTTTTTGCACCTGTCATTCTCAGTGAGTGACCATGTCCATCTTGCCAACCTGCTTTGCCTTTTTGGATGGAAACGTTAAGGGTAAAGCCAAAACGCCCTCTGTCCCCAGCCTCCAGAAGCAACCCCTGCCGTGTGCCTGGTGTGCATCCTTTCCAGTACTCTCT
>SJYS01015479.1:69368-107855 GCA_006410695.1 Philantomba maxwellii
CCCGAAGGTCTAATTGACAATCTAAATGAGGTGTTTCACATTGAAAATTCAGAACAAATATCCAAGACCAAGTTTCTTAACTCATTCTTTCAAGAATATTCACTGAGGAATACTGCCAAGTCTTGTGCTGGATTCTGATATAAATATATTTCCTTTCTAAAATATCAAACTTTCTTAACATGTGGGTATTTAACTTACATAATAAATCAATAGCAATAAATTAAATAAATCAATATTATATCTTCAAAACAATGTTTCCAAAAGAATTACTGAGATTCCAAATATACTTTTTCACTGACCACACATGCTCATACCATCTTAGAGAAACATCATATTTGAAAAAAGCAAACAGGCATGATGACAAAAAAGATTTGGTGATATCAGATGCATGTCTAATTCTATGTCACACAGTCACCTATTTGGCAGTAAAGTGCAGGCTCTAACAATACATATTAGTATACAAATGATTCTGTGAGGAAATCAAATCTCACCAACTGATTAGATCCAGTTGTTAAATATAACCATGGTCAAATCTATTTTATACTTATGTTAGAAACAAAAAAAATAACATTTGAAACTCATGACTTTCTAATCCTTCTAATGCATTCTCCTATTGTCCCTTATCTATGTTAGCTGCGTATGAAAGTATTATGTATCTGCTACTATCCATATTTTCTCAACTCCAATTTATGTTAAATTGGAATCTCTAAAAAGGCCCATGTGAGAGTATTAACATCGTAAAAATGGGCAAGAGCTGCAAAGCAGCATTCAATTTATTGTTTTGTTTTCTAGATGTAAGAAAGTGATGGAAAATATTTTGTATGACATGTCTGTAGCTGTTATGATTAGAAAAAAATACATTTAAAGCAATATTCTTACAGTATTGGAGAACTATCAAAATTTTTCAGCAAACAAGTCTGATACATCATCGACAAACTTTTCTATTTCTAAGTAATTATTTGCTTTCCTTAATCATGAATTTAAATAAAAATAACAGCAAAATTTCATATCAAAACTACCCCCATCAATAGTTGCATCCCTGAATACAAAGATTTGATAAAACATTGTAAAAATCTTCTTGAGAACTGATTGATTCTAAGTAATTAAGAATAATGAAAATTGAATAGTTTATTGATATATGCATATGTTGGCTACACTTCATTTCTATCAGCAAATTTTACAAAATATTTATGTATACACACACATTTCTTTCTTTCTTTCTTTCTTTTTTTCCAGGAGAGCTTGATGTTAAACATGTAAAAACAAGAGAGAGAGAACATATAGACAAACTACATTGTAAAGAAATAGAAATTTAGAAAAAAAAGAAAAAGGAGGAGATGAAAGTGTCTCAGATTTACTCCTTGGTAAATGAGAGTGTAGAATTTAGTTTCAAAAAGAGGGAAAGAACTTGAAAAATCTTTTTTTCCAAAGAAAATATGCAAATGGCCAATAAGCACATGAAAAGATATTTAACATCATTTGTAATTAGGGAAATGCAAATCACAACGAGGCCAGAGGATAGCACTCTATATCTACTAGCGTGGCTATCAGTTCAGTTCAGTTCAGCCGCTCAGTCGTGTCCTACTCTGCAACCCCATGAATTGCAGCACACCAGGCCTACCTGTCCATCACCAACTCCTGGAGTTCACTCAAACTCACATCCATCAAGTCGGTGATGCCGTCCAGCCATCTCATCCTCTGTCGCCCCCTTCTCCTCCTGCCCCCAATCTCTCTCAGCATCAGAATCTTTTCCAATGAGTCAACTCTGCATGAGGCGACCAAAGTATTGGAGTTTCAGCCTTAGCATCAGTCCTTCCAAAGAACACCCAGAACCGATCTTCTTTAGAATGGACTGGTTGTATCTCCTTGCAGTCCAAGGGACTCTCAAGAGTCTTCTCCAACACCACAATTCAAAAGCATCAATTCTTCAGTGCTCAGATTTCTTCACAGTCCAACTTTCACATCCACACATGACCACTGGAAAAACCATAGCCTTGACTAGATGGGCCTTTGTTGGCAAAATAATGTCTCTGCTTTTGAATATGCTATCTAGGTTGGTCAGCAAAAACAAGACTGGGAGCTGACTGTGGCTTAGATCATGAACTTCTTATTGTCAAATTCAGACTTAAATTGAAGAAAGAAGGGAAAACCACTAGACCATTTAGGTATGATCTAAAACAAATTCCTTATGATTATACACTGGAAGTGAGAAATAGATTTAAGGGACTAGATCTGATAGATAGAGTGCTTGATGACATTGTACAGGAGACAGGGATCAAGACCATCCCCATGGAAAATAAATGCAAAAAATCAAAATACTGTCTGGAGAGGCTTACAAATAGTTGTGAAAAGAAGAGAAGCAAAAAGCAAAGGAGAAAAGGAAAGATATAAGCATCTGAATGCAGAGTTCCAGAGAATAGCAAGGAGGGATAAGAAAGCCTTCTTCAGTGATCAATGCAAAGAAATAGAGGAAAACAACAGAATGGGAAAGACTAGAGATGCCTTCAAGAAAATTAGAGATATCAAGGGAACATTTCATGCAAAGATAGGCTCGATAAAAGACAGAAATGGTATGGACCTAACAGAAGCAGAATATATTAAGAAGAGGTCGCAAGAATACACAGAAGAACTGTACAAAAAAAAGACCTTCAAATCCAGATAATCACGATGGTATGATCACTCACCTAGAGCCAGACATCCTGGAATGTGAAGTCAAGTGGGCCTTAGAAAGCATCACTGTGAACAAAGCTAGTGGAGGTGATGGAATTCCAGTTGAACTATTTCAATCCTGGGAGATGATGCTGTGACAGTGCTGCACTCAATATGCCAGCAAATTTGGAAACCTCAGCAGTGGCCACAGGGCTGGAAAAGGTCAGTTTTCATTACAATTCCAAAGAAAGGCAATGCCAAAGAATACTCAAACTACCACACAATTGCACTCATCTCGCACGCTAGTAAATTAATGGTCAAAATTCTCCAAGCCAGGCTTCAGCAATAAGTGAACTATGAGCTTCCAAATGTTCAAGCTGGTTTTAGAAAAGGCAGTGGACCAGAGATCAAATTACCAACATCCGCTAGGTCATGGAAAAAGCAAGAGAGTTCCAGAAAAACATCTATTTCTGCTTTATTAACTATTCCAAACCCGTTGACTGTGTGGATCACAATAAACTGTGGAAAATTCTGAAAAAGATGGGAATACCAGACCACCTGACTTGCCTCCTGAGAAACCTATATGCAGGTCAGGAAGCAACAGTTAGAACTGGACATGGAACAACAGACTGGTTCCAAATAGGAAAAGGAGTACATCAAGGCTGTATATTGTCACCCTGCTTATTTAACTTCTATGCAGAGTACATCATGAGAAANAGAAAACGAAGATCATGGCATCTGGTCCCATCACTTCATGGCAAATAGATGGGAAACAGTGGAAAGAGTGGCAGACTTTATTTTGGGGGGCTCTAAAATCACGGCAGATGATGGGTGCAGCCATGAAATTAAAAGATGCTTGCTCCTTGGAAGGAAAGTTATGACCAAGGTAGACAGCATATTAAAAAGCAGAGACATTACTTGGCCAGCAAAGGTCTGTCTAGTCACAGCTATGGTTTTTCCAGTAGTCATGTATGGATGTGAGAGCTGGACTATAGAGAAAGCTGAATGCTGAAGAATTGGTGCTTTTGAACTGTGGTGTTGGAGAAGACTCCTGAGAGTCCCTTGGACTGCAAGGAGATCCAACCAGTCCATCCTAAAGGAAATCAGTCCTGAATATTCATTGGAAGGACTGATGTTGAAGCTGAATCTCCAATACTTTGGTCACCTGATGCAAAGAACTGACTCATTGGAAAAGACCCTGATGCTGGGAAAGATTGAAGGCAGGCGGAGAAGGGGATGACGGGATGAGATGGTTGGATGGCATCACTGACTCAATGGAGATGAGTTTGAATAAACTCCGAGAGTTGGTGATGGACAGGGATGCCTGGCGTGCTGCAGTCCATGGGGTCGCAAAGAGTCAGACACGACTAAGCGACTGAAATGAAATGAAATGAAATGAACTGATGTGGGTATGTGTGAGTGGAAGTGTGTGGATGTGTGTCTGAGTAGATGTGGCTTGAGGGTATGGGAGTATAAATATCTGAGCATGAATGAGTGTGTGTGTATGTGGTTTTATGTGTGATTGCAACTATATGTNTGCCTGGCGTGCTGCAGTCCATGGGGTCGCAAAGAGTCAGACACGACTAAGCGACTGAAATGAAATGAAATGAAATGAACTGATGTGGGTATGTGTGAGTGGAAGTGTGTGGATGTGTGTCTGAGTAGATGTGGCTTGAGGGTATGGGAGTATAAATATCTGAGCATGAATGAGTGTGTGTGTATGTGGTTTTATGTGTGATTGCAACTATATGTGAGAGTCTGTGTGTGACTGTGTAGCTGAATGTGAAGGTATGAGTAAATGCAGAAGTGTGTGCTTTGAGGTATATGTGAAAGTGTAAGTGATGGCTCTCAGTGTGTGTGAATGTGTGTGCGTGTATGTGAGTTGTGTATGTGTGTAAGTGTGTGGGTATGTGTTTTAGTGTGCCTGTGTGGGCACCGTGAGAATGTGTGAGTTCTTGAATGGAATGGTGGTACCACAAAGTAAAGGGCTATGGAGCAGCAGGAGATGGGTTTTGTGTCTGTTCTGTGACGTCCTGGGTGCTGGAATGCCCTCTCTCCTAAAGATGCTCTGTGTCCTTGGCTAAGTGAACCAGGAGTTCAGACTTGCAAGAGTGAGTATAGGATCTCTCCAATCCAATGAAGCAGAGCTTGTCAGCTTAATACAGATGAGGAGATAAGGCTGCAGGAAGTGTCCTTGCCCAAGGCGCAAGGCTTGTAAGTGACAAAGGCAGAGTTCCAACTCAGGCCGCCTGCTTTGAAGCCTGCGCTCGGCCTGCTGCACCACTCCACCTCCTGGGGGCTCCTGTCCTGGAGCCTTTCTGTCAGCTCCTAGAAGGGCCTTTAGCTGCCATGCCTCAGTTTCCTCATCTGCACGAAGTGGAGAAGGATCTGCCTAGAAACGCTGGTGTGAGCCGGGCATGTGGTTAGCATGAGGTCCACATCTGGGCCGGGACACCCACCTGGCTGCTGTTGACCTGTGCAGGCTCTTCAGACCGGTCCCTCAGGGAAGCTTCCAGCACATTGCCCACAGCCTGGAGCAGGTCCCTGGTGGCCGCCTGGCGCCTCCAGTCCTCAGGGTGGGTCTCGGCACTCACTGCCAGCAGGCCCTCACTGGCGNTCAGACCGGTCCCTCAGGGAAGCTTCCAGCACATTGCCCACAGCCTGGAGCAGGTCCCTGGTGGCCGCCTGGCGCCTCCAGTCCTCAGGGTGGGTCTCGGCACTCACTGCCAGCAGGCCCTCACTGGCGTGCTGCAGAGCCCTGCCGGCCTCCTGCTGGCTCACCCAGAGAAGGAGGAAGAACAGCATGAGGCCCTGCTTGGAACAGACCACCCCCTAAACTCCAGGGACCAGCACTGTGGTGGAAAGGGAGCATGTGGGGACCCAAGCCAGGGGAGATCTGGGCCGGACCCATCACACAAACTGCCTGTGTCAAGGACTGGAAGCCAGGTGTTCCTTCCCTGCCATGTGCTCAATTCCTTCAGGACAGTAACCTTGTCCATCTTGGAGTCTTTCCCAGAGTGTCTTGCACAATGCCCAGCACATAGTAGGTATTCAGTAAACATTCACTGACTGGGGACAGCTGACTGGCTGGCTGACTGGCCGGACACAGCACTTATTCCAATTTTGTAATCATATATGTACTTATGAAGTTATTTGTTCAGTATCTGGCCATCCCAGTGGCCTAAAAGTGCCATGAAGGCACAGGCCATGTCTGTGGGGCTTGCTGCTGGATTTTCTATGAATTGCATAGTACTGCACATACTAGGCGTTTAGGGAGCATTTGTTAAACGAATGAATAAATTAACACATGGATACATGAGTGAAAGGTCAGGAATGTATATGTATATGTATAAAAGGGGTGGGCGAGCAAATGGATGTGTTAAGTGGGAAGAATGATCAGGGTCCCAGAAATAAAGGTCAGGACTTAGTGGGTGGGAACTACTCACCTGGGCCAAGGGCGTGAGCTCCTCACTGCGCTGGGTCACCTCTTTGAGCACCTCAGCCAGCCCCCGCACCCTCTGCATGTCCCCCACGGTGGCACTGACCACAGACAGTGACCCCAGGATGTGCTCTCTGACCTTGGAAAAGACAGAGGAAGGCGGGGGAGGTAATTCCAGTGGCTTGATGAGGTTGTCCCAGCAAGATCTGGGGTCTGAGAAAGTGACCAGGAAAGTGACCAGGCTCGTGTGGGGTCTTCCAAAGCTGACAGATCTCTGCTTGTCTCCTAGGATGTATGGTAGGCAGAATCATAGCCTCCCAAAGATAGGCACACCCTAGTCCCTGAAACCTGTGCATATGTTATTCACATGACAAGAGACACTTGGGCAGAATCTCTGTGGAGGTTTGGTTAAAGATTCTGAGATGGGGAAAGTATCCTGTACTAACCAGGTGGGACCAGTATAATCACAGGGGTCCCTGTGATTTTTTTTCTCCTTTATTTATTTTTTTCAAACTTTAACTTTCTATTTTGTATCAGGGTATAGCCTATTAACAAGGTTGTGATAGTTTCAGGTGAATGGTGAAAGGACTCAGCCATACATATACACGTATCCACACTCCCCTCAAACCCCCCTCCCATCCAGCTGCCACATAACACTGAGCAGAGTTCCCTGTGCTGTGCAGTAGGTCCTTGTTGGGTATCCACTTTGAATACAGCAGTGTGTACATGACCTCCCCAAACTCCGTAACTATCCCTTCCTCCTCCAGCAACCATATGTTCGTTTTCTAAGTCTTTATGGGGTTCTTTAAAGGAGGGAGCTAGGGGAGTCAGAGTCAGAGAAGGAGATGTGATGGTGGAGGAAGAGGTGGCCGAGAGGGA
Source organism: Philantomba maxwellii (assembly GCA_006410695.1). Lineage (NCBI taxonomy): Eukaryota > Metazoa > Chordata > Mammalia > Artiodactyla > Bovidae > Philantomba > Philantomba maxwellii. The sequence goes on from SJYS01015479.1 coordinate 76,336, forward strand.
GACGGAAGACGGGAGGATAAGGGGGAGGCTGTGGAGGGAGGAGGCTTGAAGATGCTGGTGTTGAAAATGGAGCAGGCAATGGGGGCAGCTTCTAGAAGCTGGAAAAGCCCATAGATGGATTCTTGCCTGTAGCCTCCAGACAGCTCACAGCCCTGCCAAGCCCCCCACCTTGGCTTTAGCCCCAGTGAACCTTGTTTCTTTCACACTCCTGATCTCCAGAATGGTAAGATAAGACANTAGAAGCTGGAAAAGCCCATAGATGGATTCTTGCCTGTAGCCTCCAGACAGCTCACAGCCCTGCCAAGCCCCCCACCTTGGCTTTAGCCCCAGTGAACCTTGTTTCTTTCACACTCCTGATCTCCAGAATGGTAAGATAAGACATTTATGTCATTTTAAGTCATGAAGTTTATGGTTATTTGTTACAGCAGCAGGAGGAACCTAATACAGGATGTCTCATGCTTTTTCCAGTTCTTCAAATCAAATCTGTAAAATCTGGCATTATTTTAAAACAAATGGTCTCATTGTGACTCAAATGGCATGAAATTCAGAAACAGGCTTACTGTGATGGCCCAGTATGGGTGGGAGAGCTTGTTGCAGGCATAGGAACCTGTGTGCTTTGGCGGGCAGTGGGGACAAGACTCCCTCCAGTCCCCCCGCCACTCCAGCCTTAAGCCAGACCTCCTGGAACATCTGGGGAAACATGCTTTCTGAGCCCTAACCAGGGGCTGGCCAGGGGCTGGCTTTGGTTGAGGCAGATAAAACCTAAGAATATAATTTTAGCACCGCCCCATCAAACTTTCTGTGTTTATAGGAATGTTCTGTCCTTTCACTTATCCAGTAACATAGCCACTTGCGAAATGTAACTACATATTAAGCCCTTGGAATGTGACTAGTGCAACCAGAGAACTGGATTTTAAACTTTATTTCATTAAAATTCATTTTAATTTAAAAATAGGTGGCCAGATATGCTCATAGCAACATCTGGGAGAGCACAGATAGAGGTGAACTTTTGCTTTCACCCTCCTGCCCTGCTTGCTACTCACAACTTGCTCATCTACTCGCCTAACAGTCTTTCACGTTTCCCTGCTGGCTCAGTGATAAAGAACTCACCTGCCAAGACAGGAGATGAGCGTTCTATCCCTGGGTTAGGAAGGAACCCCTAGAGAAGGAAATGGCAACCCACTCCAGTATCTTGCCTGGGAGATCCCATAGACAGAGGAGCCTGGCAGGCAACAGTCCATGGAGTTGCAAAGAGTCAGACATGACTGAGCAACTGGAAAACAACAATCTTTCACAGCAGCTGCAGAGTCTGAGCGTGTCTGCTGCCAGCCAGGCTCCCATTCAGGCTACAACTTGGGTGGAGGGAAGAATAGGCCTGTCTGTGAGGGCACTCGTATCAGAATGTTCTGGAGGGAAACTCAAGTGGGTAATGGATGATCTCACATTTGCCTCTACAGATCTTCCCCATCCTTGGTCGCCATCCTGGAGCCTGCCTGCATGGAGATGTCAGGCTTCTGGGCCTCTGGCCTGTGGATTCACTCGCAGGAGACGAGAGGGCGGGAGGAGAGAGCAGGAAGCTTTGTTGCAGGCACCCTCCCTGCCAGGGTTGCCAGCCTCATCCTTCAAAAACCACCACTCCTACCAAGGAGCCCCCTCCACACATAGCTGCCCCTTCAGGATGCTGGTCACTTCAGGGTGAGCCCCTGGGGTCCTGTGTCCTCTCTTGTTTCTGAAAACTTGCCTCCAGTTTTCTCAACAGAGCCCTTCTTAAAATCTCCTCCATTGCCCAATGAGAGCCTGACATCTGTCTCTCACCAGGACCCCACTGTTTCATGAGAAGACCTGGGGTCAGGCTATGTAGTCCATGTGCTTAGGATCATACGGCATCCAAAAAGAAGTCCCCTTCCAAAGGGAAGCATGTAAGTCATGCTCAGGGTGAATGAGAGCCAGGTGTTGTGTGCATGTGTGTTGCAGCTAGGGGACTAAGTGGGGACAAAGGCTGAGTTGAGAGGGCTGGAGGTGGGCAGGGGAAGAGCCAACCTGGGTTTGCTCTTGTCTTCACTACCTACTGGAAATGTGGACCGGGGAAAGCTGCTCACATCCTCTGCAATGTGCTCAGCGCTCTTATGCAAACCCTTCAGGTTCCAGAGGAGTTTCTTCTCTGTCCCCCACACCCAGCAAGTGTGTGTGATGCTGTGTTTGGTGAGTGCAGGCAGATGCCTAGGAGCATGCACTGGGAGTGGAACTAACCATGCCTTCTGCCAGAGCTGCTTATACTAGGTTGGATCACATGAGGTGGCCATATTCATGAATTAAAGCTGTTTGAATGTTGGCAATTTTCCTGTGATTTGACTCATAGCTACAGTGAATGTAATTCTGAACATTCACCACAGCCTTGTAAGGAAAATACTACTGTTGTCCCTGTTTTCCAGATGGTAAAACTGAGGCTTAGAGAATTTCAGTCTTGGGCCTGACAATAGAAATGGTAAGTGACAGAGCTGGGACAGCATCAAACCATGAACCGTATGACCAAGACGGGGTCACTTTTCTCCTCTGGGCCTCAGTTTCATCCCCTTCCTGATGGGAAGAACTGACTCATTGGAAAAGACCCTGATGATGGGAAAGATTGAAGGCGGGAGATGAAGGGGACAACAGAGGATGAGATGATTGGATGGCATCACCGACTCGATGGACATGAATTTGAATAAGCTCTGGGAGTTGGTGATGGACAGGGAAGCCTGGTGTGCTGCAGTCCATGGGGTTGCATACAGTCGGACATGACTGTGCAACTGAACTGAATTGAACAGGAATAGACAGGAGTGGTACCCTCTAAATTCACTCCCACCNCATGAATTTGAATAAGCTCTGGGAGTTGGTGATGGACAGGGAAGCCTGGTGTGCTGCAGTCCATGGGGTTGCATACAGTCGGACATGACTGTGCAACTGAACTGAATTGAACAGGAATAGACAGGAGTGGTACCCTCTAAATTCACTCCCACCCTAGAAACCTATGGTTCCATGAAGCTGAGCAGAGAAAGGTTGCTTCATTTTATGTCACTCACTGAAAGTACTGGAAGAGAGACATGACATCAACTTGGGAGACACCAAAGACTTCCCCATGGATCCATGGACCCCACTATCCTCCCCAAATGGCTGCATGCAAACCCCAGGACCCCAGCAAAAGGACAGAGGAGTCCATTGGGAGTACCTTCTGTCTGGTGTCCACTCTTGGCAGCTGCCTGGAGCCCGGCCCCTGGTCCAGTATGGATGACACGACCCTGGCCAGCTGGAAGAGCTGCTCAGGGCCACGCCCACCCTGCAGAATGGCGGTGACATTGTCCCACACCATGGCCTGGAATGCTTCCTCTTCCACACAGGTGTGTCCAGGTCCCACCTAACAGAAGACCAGAGATGTGCTCAGAGCAGGAGGATCTCAACCCATCAGTTCTTGTTCTAGAACCTGGAGCCTGAAGGCCCAGCCTGCACATGGTGAAGCAGAGTAGGGCTGGATGGCTTTACCTGGCATGGGTGCTCCCCCCGAGGGCTTGAGGGCAGTGGACCCACTTGCGTTGATGGCCACCTGGAACAAATCTCGGGCAAGTCATGACTTCACCTCTCACTGTTCTCCTCATTGTGCCCGCAGGTCTTTCCATCCACCTGGCTTCTCACCTTTGAAACTGACTTGAAATTTTATCCAGCCTCTTCCTTGTAGACCTAGTGGCTGATCTTGGTCCTCCTTCCTCTGAACTCTGAAGGCACTGGTCTAACTCATCTCTAGGTTCTTCTGCCTCCACCTCCCTCAGGTACCCCACCCCAAATCCCCTGGATCCTTCCCCTGTACCGGCCACTAGTCATAAGATCTACAAAGGGAGAGACCAGGTGTGTTTTGCCCATGGCTGTGTCACCAGGACCAGGCATGTGGTAGGTGCTCTGTAAATATATGTTGAAGGAATGAATGAATAAACCCTCATATGGTCATGCTCTTGGCTCCTTTCAACCCCACCATCCTCTTGGTGAAGTTCAGACAAGTCAAGAAGTTATCTCAGGGACTTTACTGGTCGTTCAGTGGTTAAGAATCTGTCCTGCAATGCAGAAGACATGGGTTCAGTCCCTGGTTGGGGAACTGAGATCCTACATGCCATGAGGCAAATAAGCCTGTGCACCACAACTGGAAAGTCCATGCACCACAGTGAAAGATTCTACGTGATGCACCCAAGATCCCACATGCCACAAGTGAGACCCAACACAGCCAAGCAAAGAAATAAATTAGTTAATTTAAAAAAAAAAAAAACAAAAAAGAAATTGTCTCAGTAGAGGAACAGTGGCTGCCACTCACCTTAACCACTGCCTGGATCTGCTGTCTGTCCCCCACATGATTGGAGACAGAAATGACCACTGTCAACATGAAGTCATTGTTTTCTTTTCCAAGTGGCAGGTAAACTGATGGGAGGGCAGGTTCAGGGCCACAGTATAGACAGGAACCTGGCAAATGGACATTGAATAATTAAGGGGGCATTCCCAGGTCTCAGTGTGACTGTAAGTCCACCAAGGTAGAGCCTGATGACAAGGACACACAAGCCACAGCTCGTGAGGGCACGGCAGGGACTCTTGGCCTCCATACTTCCTGGGAGAAGACAGAGTTTATGCTGATCCACTGTCCTCCCTAGGAAATCACCTGCCGCTGTGACTTTGGATATTGTCATCCTGCTTACTTATATACAGAGTACATCATGCGAAATGCCAGGCTAGATGAAGCACAAGTTGGAATCAAGATTGCAGGGAGAAATATCAATAACCTCAGATATGCAGATGACACCACCCTTATGGCAGAAAGTGAAGAGGAACTAAAGAGCCTCTTGGTGAAGGTGAAAGAGGAGAGTGAAAAAGATGGCTTAAAGATCAACATTCAAAAAATGAAGATCATGGCATCAGGTCCCATCGCTTCATGGCAAATAGATGGGAAACAATGGAAACAGTGACAGACGTTATTTTCTTGGGCTCCAAAATCACTGCAGATGGTGACCACAGCCATGAAGTTAAAACACACTTGCTCCTTGGAAGAAAAGCTAGGAAAACCTAGACAGCATATTAAAAAGCAGAGACATTACTTGGCCAACAAAGGTCTGTCTAGTCAAGGCTGTGATATTTTCTGTAGTCATGTGTGGATGTTAGAGTTGGACTATAAAGAAAGCTGCGTGTCAAAGAATTGATGCTTTTGAACTGTGGTGTTGGAGAAGACTCTCGAGAGTCCCTTGGACAGCAAGGAGATCCAACTAGTCCATCCTAAAGGAAGTCAGTCCTGAATATTCATTGGAAGGACTGAGGTTGAAGCTGAATCTCTAGTACTTTGGCCACCTGACGTGAAGAACTGACCCATTTGAAAAGACCCCTATGCTGGGAAAGATTGAAGGCAGGAAGAGAAAGGGACGACAGAGAATGAGATGGTTGGATAGCATCACTGACTCAATGGATGTGAGTTTGAGCAAGCTCTGGGAGTTGGTGATGGACAGGGAAGCCTGGCGTGCTGCAGTCCATGGGGTCGCAAGGAGTCGGGCACGACTGAGCTACTGAACTGACTGACTGTCCTCCCTAGGAAATCACCTGCTGCTGTGACTTTGGAATAGCCTTACTAGAATCCATGAAGATTTTCAGAAAAACAATCCCCCTTGATAGATTTTTTAGAAAAATTCAAAGTGGTAAACCAAATTACAAAAATAAGGAGAAAGAGGAGCAGAAGGAAAGGAAGATGATCTTAACAACTGGTTCAAAGCGTATCCAGACTCCCTCAAAGATTACTTCCTGTATAAAGGTCTTCCCAGGCTGCTCTGTCTAAAACAGTGCCTCCCATCCTGTGTCTTTGTTTACCAGCTGTCTCCACCACTGATTATAAATACAGTGAGGTCAGAGACTTCCTCTATTTTGTTCTTTACTGTATATATAGGACCTAGAACAGAGCCTGAAATTCAATATATTTGTTGTAAAAATGAATGAATGAATGAATATCCTTTGTGTCTTTAAAGGGGACTCGCTTGTCATTGGAATCTCTTCATTGTAGTGTGCAAGCAATCACAAAGTTATTGAACTGCAATTGCCAATTCATTTTTATATTGGTCATGCTTCCTTCCCTCTGCTCACCTGTGTCAGGCAGAAGGAGGAACTATAACGGAATAACCAGTCAGAACTGGAGCAGCTGGTCTGGTGTCTTCATTTAGAGAGACACAGATTTGAAATGAAATCTATTTACCTTCCTTGAATTGTTTCCCTGTAGGCTCAGACCCAGTCACAGACGTGCATTCCACATCTATTTGAAGGACACCCCATGATCTGACGATAGCTCCCCTCCACCTTCACCTTGTCAAGGTGTCCAGTTTACATCATTGTGGTGCTTAATGCTAGATATCGGGGAGCCCCCCAGCAACACTCCTGGAGCCTCGGTTTGGATGATGGTCCCAGTCTGACTAGAACATTTTCTAGAGCTCTTGTGAGGGTCATAAAATGCTGGAGTTCACTGGGAAGAGACAAGGACTCAGATAAGCCTGCCAAGGACCAGCCACCCCCGTTCCAGGTGAGCAGAGGCACCTTGGGTGGCTTTCCCGTCTCCCCCGAAGATGCCCCACGGCAGTCCTGGATGGGGGCTACACGACAGGGCGCTGGCCAGGGCATCACAGTGGGTGGCGTCAGCATGCACCATCTCCTCCTGTGGACCTTTGCAAGTGGTTCTCCTCCTGGGATGCTCTGTGACATCACCCACTCCCTGTTGCCTCTCCAAAATGGGTCCCATCATCACTGATGATTCTGTGAGCTGGGCTGTGTTAGTCCTAACGAGCTCTGGGAGTCAGGGCTCCTCCCAGAGTGTACTAAGGAATGGTGTCCTGGTAGTCATACTTCTGCACACCCTCCTCCATTTCATCCTTCCCGTGTCCCTCATGCCAGGACAGAGGTCATTTTGGCCTCTATAGTTGCAGAGGAGATACTGATGGGACATGCTGGGTCAGTGGGCCTGTGGTGGGGGTTATGGGTCATCCTGCAAACCTCTCTCATCCACAGAACACATTTTTTGCAGCTCCCAGAGAGAGACAGGTGCCTGCTCTTGGAGAGGAATGAGCCCAGGAGTGAGGGGTGAGTGCAGTTCTGGGCGGGTACCTGACTCCAGGCAGAAGCAGTACTCCAGGGGGCCCAGGGCAGCGGAGACATTGCAGAAGATGGCGAAGCTCGTCAGGATGGTCCCCTCCTCTGGGGCAATGGTGCAGGTGGGCACCTCCAGGGGAGGCAGGGAGCTGACCACATAGGTGTCCTCCCCGTAGGCACACCCAGTCACTGCTGGGGAGTGAAGACAAAAGATGTGCTTAGGGGCTGTGGGTGTCACAAAAACTCCACCATGGTTCATGATCTCCTGGGAACTTATTTAACATGCAGATTCCCAGGCCTTGCTCCAGAGCCTCTCTCTGGAGATTTGTGGGTAAGGCTGAGAAATCTGCATATCTTAAGTACTTCACCCCTACCCCTCACACCTCAGGCAGGGCATTCCAGGGTCTCACTTAGCAAAACTGGAGAGACAGAATCCTAGTCCTGCCATTTACTCTCCATGTAACCTTGGCTCTGACCTTTTTGAGACTCAGTTCCCCATCTGTAAAGTGGAGCTAATAACAATAGCTTCCTCACAGGGCTTTAGTGAGGAGGGAGAATATTGGAAAACAAGACTTTCTCAAGAGACCAAGCTTGGAAGGGCCACAATCAGGACCTAGAAAGAGGAAGATCCTACCCCAAACCAAGGGCTCCCACGGCACCATGAAGAGCCCCAGCTAACCTGCACCAACACCCTGAACCACCTGTTATAATCACCTAGTTTTCAAAAACAGTGCATGCCTGGAAGAGTTGTGCATACAGAATTTTAATAAATTAAAATGAATTCCCTGGCCCAGACTTAATTCAGGTTTGGGGTGAACCCAGGAATGTGTAATTTAAAATAGTACCAGGTTATCCTGGGCTGGTGGCCTATGAGCCACTTTGAGAAATACCGAATCAAAGGAGTTCATCTGAAAACGAATAGTTGACCCATTATTTATCTTTCTGAGAGCCTACACTCTGCTGTCCAGCACTTGTTTTCAGTGAGAAGTGCTGAATTGCCTGGCAGGACGCAGGCTGCACCCCGGGACGGTCTGCTTTCACCACCCGTGTCTTGTCGCTCAGCCTGCGCCGTACAGTTCAGAGGCAGACCTTTCTATTGCCCTGCTTGCATGTGAGGAAACAGGCTCAAATCTCTGGCCTAAGGTCTCCCGGCTAGAAGGTGGCGGGGGTGGGATTCACGCCAGAGCCTGTGTGTGCTGGCTCTGTCTCAGCACCCGTGGCTTCCTCTCGGTTCACTCTCTGCAGGAGGTGGGGTCTGTGACAAGAGACTGGAGGAGCCTGCCCACCTGTGACCCTGATCCGGGCGGCCTGGCCGCGGGTCCTCAGGAAGGAGCTGTTGAGCAGCAGGGTGGAGGTGTTGCTCTGAAGGAGGACTGAAGAACGCGGCCAGAATCCTCGGAGTCTGCAGGCCTCAGGGAGAGGCTCGGCCTGAAAGAGAGCACAGCCCAGGACCCCTGAGGTTGCAGCCAGGCCACCAGACCCCCCAGGCAGTGGCTTCTGAGCTGGGGAGGCCTTTCGTATTTGTCTCCGATGGATGGACAGCAGCACCAGCTCTTTCCCTGAGGTCAGCCCAAATGCTCATCCCCAGCATGTTGGGGTATCTGTCCTCAGTCAGGTTTCCTGGAAGCAGAGCCTGAGACGAGGGTTCATGTGCAGGGCATTTACAAGGGAGGGCTCCCAGGAAAAACCAAGAAGGCAGCTGAGGTGGGGAGAAAAGGAAACGAGGCAAAGAAGTGGTTTCAGGAGGCACCCAGCTTCATTCAGCCTGGTGTCATGGGGAGCTCTGGAGCATAAGCTGAAGCACAGAAATTGTGGCACTCAAAGGCTGGGGGGCTGGCTGTTAGATGCCCACGGCGGAGCGTGGGGAAGGCCAGCAGCCTCCCCATAGCACTGCAGGAGGCCTGGATCAGCCTGGTAAGAGAGATGGCTGGGGCCCCCACAGCATCTGCGGTGATGTTTATTGTTGGTTTTGCTCCCCTGCATCTCTGCAGGCCAGTGCCCCCAGCCCCCGATTCCTACTCCATGGACTGAGTGGACTGACCCACCTCCAGCTCAGTCCTGGGCCCATGACACAGGTCTGGTCAGTCAAAGTGGGAAGATATTTCTGTTTTTGCGAGGCTTCCAGTATCCTCACCTTCGCCAGTGGGGTGTCATCCAAATACCAGCTGAACATGGCTGCTGCAGACCTGTCCCCCATGGTGACCTTCAGCATAACGTCCCTGCTGGCGTCCACTGGCCCACAGTTCTCCTCACAGCTGAAAGGGAAACAGAGAATGGAGCCGGGAAGATCCTTAGTCTGAGGAGCCACCTTGCTTGGTCCAGTTCTTCTCAAGTTATTTGAGAAGGTAGGGAATGGCCTTTTTTCAAGTAAAAGCAGAATAAAAGCAGCCCCTTCTCCAACCCAAACCGGGACATACCCGTGGTCATGGAGATGGAGCAGTTTGTGCCTGCCTGAATCTCCATTCCATTCACTGCACAGGATGACAGTATGAAAAGTGTAGGAGGCTGACAGGACCCCGGGCTCCAATCTCGTCCCTGCCACTTATGAGAGGCTACCTCGCCCAAGTTACTTAACCTGTCTGAGCCTCGGTTTCCTCACTTGCAAAGTGAGGGGATAAGAGATGTCAACCTCCATGATTCCTTATAGATCTAATAATGATCAATTGTTGTTCAGTTGCTAAGTCATGTCTGACTGTTTGCGACCCCATGGACTGCAGCACACCAGGCTCCTCCGTCCTTCAGTATCTCCTGGAGTTTGCTCAGATTCATGTCCATCGGTAATGCCATCCACCATCTCATCCTCTGCCCGCTCTTGCCTTTTGCCTTCAGTTTTCCCCAGCATCAGGGTCTTTTCCAGCGAGTCGGCTCTTCACATCAGGTGGCCAATGTATTGGAGCTCCAGCTCCAATGAACGCTATGATTTTGCAGCATACCTGCCATGTCCCATTTTTATTGGCTTATCCAGTGCTGACCATAACCCTATCAGCATTCCCATATCACAGATGAGCAAACCGAGCTCAGAGAGGTTATGTGATTCATCCTGACTAGGGGATGGAACCTGGGCCCACACATCCTGACCTGAGTCTTAGGCCTTCTCTGTGTTGTCATATTCCCCCTCTTGAGTCAATGAGAGGTCAGTTTGACTCCTGCTGTGTCCAGCTCATTCCCAATCCTTTCCATATGAGCTTCATAGTAGCTGAATAATCTCCCTACTTCTGACTTCTCGTCTACCCTGGAACTAGTGGGCCGGACATTCTCCCTTTGCCCCTGCAGCCCGCTCGCCATCAACTCTGTGACTCTGTGCACCCAGGACTGAGCTCCATAGACTGCATCACCAGGTTCCAACACCCTCTGTCTTCTGTTTGGGCCTAGCCGATGGGGAGCATTGGGATAGTTGTTCACCACTCTCTCTGCTCCTCACCAAATGGCCTGTAGTTGACAGAGGCCGTGCTCCTCTGGCTGAGGCCCCAGCTCCTTCCAGGGGCACCTCTCCCGCAGCTGCAGCTCCCCGGGGGGTTCAAAGGGATGCCATCCCTGCCTCCTTCCCCTGAAGTCCTAAGAGGGACAGTGGCTTCCTCTTGCAGCCTCCATGGTCATCCATGGTTGGTCCTCTTATCCCTGCCCACATCTGTAAATCAACCCTTATCCAGCTCCCATCAGTTCCCAGTTCAAGTGAGCCATCTTCTTCCTTCAGGGACCCAGCTGGCAGTCATTGCTACCTTGAACTCTCCTCTTGATTCCTGCACGAGCTTAAGCAGTCTCCCTGAGTCCTCTCTCACCCGCTCCAGCTGCTTCTCTACCCAGCTACCAGTGTTTGGAAGCAAAACATGTTCACATTCCCAGCCTGCTTAAACATCTTGGTGGCTTTCCAGAACTCAGGATAGAGTCCAAAGTCATGTGTCTCATACAACCCTCGAGGCCCTGCCAAGCTAGCCCCTGCCTGCTCTTTCTCTGTGCTCCAGCCACACCAGCCTCTTTCACTTCTAGGTTGTTCTATGCTCCCTCCCTTTGCTGTTCTGTTCTCTCTCAAGCCCCCTTTTCCTGGCCAAGTTCATTCCTCTTCCGTCTTCACATCTCTGCTGAGGCAGCCTTGGGGTCAGGGAAGCTGTCATGGAGGTACACTCTCTCCTTCCATTCATTTGTGTGATTCATCACTGACCACTGAGTGACTCCAGAGAGAACGGAGACCGGGCCTGGTTTCCCCCACCAGTGTGAACCCTGCCCCTTATTCAGTGTAGCCAGAGTTGACTGTCAGAACACCCTGGCCGGACGGCAACCCTGCAGGTGTTTGCTTTTATGCCCCCACCTGACTCGCGGCCTGAGTTCCAAGGGGGCGGACACATAGAGGCACTGCTCCCCCAGGTTCTCCAGCTCCAGGCCTCTCCAGACCGTCAGGTGCAGAGTAACAGCAGAGTCCGAGGGCGGCAGGCAGGACGGTGGAACCACCAGCTCTCTCTGGTCTGTGCGGAGCAGCTGCCTCTCAACACAGTCACTCCACTGAGCCCAGCAGCGCCCTGAGCGAGAGAGAGAGATGGGTCAACACTGCAATCCACCAGGAACCTTGAACTTAACACATGTGGCTACCTTCTGGTTTGGGGTTTTAGAAGAAATGGGTCATTGATAAGAAAATTGGCTCCAAATAGAGATTTTGGGTTTTTTTTTTTTTTTTTTCAGTTCACTTTCAGGTTGCAGGAATGGTGCTGCAGAAGGATGCTTCTGGGAAAATGACCCTTACTTCACCCAAACTCTAAGCAAACCTGCAGGGTTTGTTGGCTTGTTTTGCATCAGTGGCTTGCACTGGTGAGCAGGACAGCCTATAGCTAGAGAGGCGCTGAGAGGATAAACAGCCCTGCCTGGAGAGCATTCGAGACATCTTCTTGTTCTTGATGTAAGGGATTGTCCACAGCTGTCTGTCTCTGGGGGTACACTGGGGACCTGGGAAGACGGGTCTCCATCTGGGAGGCTGCAGATCATCTCCTGCTTTATATCAGCTCAGTAAATCTTTGCCCTTCAACTCTGTTGATCAATGTTTATCCACTACCCCAACCACCCTCAGTGTGTAGTCATTCACAGGACATGCCTGGGGATCAGGTCATCAGCTCAGTCCCCTAAAGTCTATACTTGTTGTATCCTCTATTAATTCAGATAATAAGAACTAACATGCTGAAGGGTGTTGTGAAATTTGCCAATTTATATCAAAAGACTTCAAATATTACATGACTTTGGAACTTGTTGATGAAAGTAATCACAGATGCAAATAAAAATTGAACGTTGTAAGGATGTTCATTATAGCATTGTTTTTAAGGGCAAATAATTCAAAAGAAACTCAGGGTCCAAAAAGAGGGAACTGGTGAGTAAATGCCCATATAGCAACTTGACAGTCTATTATGCAGCTATGAAAATCAAGGGGCAGAAGAATATATTGACTTAAAAATATATATTTGTTATATATTGTTCAATGAAAAAAATGGTTATTAAAGCAATATGTACAGTATAAATGGCGTTCATTTCATTTCTAAAGGAGTGTGTCCATAGGTAGTATATATCTAAGAATCTGCCCGCTAATGCAGGAGGTGCAAGAGGCGCAGCTTTGATCCCTGAATTGGAAAGATTCCCCTGGAGTAGGAAATGGCAGTCTACTCCAGAATTCTTACTTGGGAAATTCCACGGACAGAGGAGCCTGGTGAACTACAGTCCATGGGGTCACAAAGAGTCGGACACAACTGAGCACATACACCAGCTAGCTATTCCTTTAAAAGGGAGAACAACCACTTCTTAAAAATAGGTGCTGCTGCTGCTGCTAAGTTGCTTCAGTCATGTCCGACTCTGTGCGACCCCACAGACAGTAGCCCACCAGGCTCCCCCGTCCCTGGGATTCTCCAGGCAAGAGTACTGGAGTGGGGTGCCATTGCCTTCTCCAAAATAGGTGCTAGTGGTTGACAAAAAAGTTTTGTCAGAAAAGGCCTCATAATTTCCTCTTTCTAAACTGTGGCATACCGAAAGCTTGGAGGTTAAAAGAGGGATGGAGTCCAAGAGGAGAGGAATGTTTTACCACTGACATTATTTGTGGCAATAATAAAAAGGCAGACTGACTTTTAGGGTCTNGTGCTAGTGGTTGACAAAAAAGTTTTGTCAGAAAAGGCCTCATAATTTCCTCTTTCTAAACTGTGGCATACCGAAAGCTTGGAGGTTAAAAGAGGGATGGAGTCCAAGAGGAGAGGAATGTTTTACCACTGACATTATTTGTGGCAATAATAAAAAGGCAGACTGACTTTTAGGGTCTAATTATTGTTCCTAAATTCTCTATAGATAGTGCCTCTTCTGGCTGCCTGCCTTCAAGGCCACTGCTCCCCGCACCTCCCGTTTCTACGGAATTCACCGTCTCTGGCACATACAAGGCACACAAAATGTCAAGCATGAATAATCCTGGAGTGAAGGTTAAGAACAGCAGAAGCTGACCGCTGTCCATTGCTTCGTGATGAGATAAGATGTTTCAGAACTCTAAGACCACCTACCACATGCCCACTGGAAGCGTAAGTCCTTATCCTCATCCGGCCAGCCCAGGGTCACTGTGGTGAAAGGATCCAAGTACTGACCAGGTTCCACGTACAGCTCCACGTTCCCTTTGTCTCTCTGCAGAATAAGCAGCTGGCCAGTGAGACACCCTCCACAGTTGGCACCCCACCTTCCGCCCCAGAGCAGTCTGTGCAAGAGATGGCTACAGTGTAAGGTGTGGAGTGGGATGGATCACCAGGTAAGTCACTAGCCTGGTGTGGACTGACGGCCAAGGGCTCATCATACATTCAGCTGTGCTGGCAGTGGCAGCTATGGGCCAGGCCCTGTGCTTGATGCCTAGAGATACAGGAACAGAAAGAAACCCATCCCTTGCCCTTAGGTCTCCTCTGATGAACAAACGAGAAGACCAAGGATTAAAACGCAAAGTGCTAACTGCTGCAGTAGAGGGCGCTCAGGGGATCATGAGAATGTAGATGAGGGAGGCAGTAGGCTTAGTGTCTGTTCCCCTGGAGGTTCTGATCGTGTCTGACTCCTGGGGTTGCTGCATATCAGGTGAAAATAATAGCGATGTGCATCCTCTTGTGTCTGGAGCAGAGAGGCTGCAGAGCTGTTAGCTCTACACAGCAGACAGCTGGTGTTGGGGTAAGCTTCCCAGGGGATAGGACCTGGAGCCTTCTGGGAGGAGGAGGGAGGGTGAGCTGGGCAGTGACAGAGAGCACATGGATTCTAGGAAAGGGGTTGTCAGGAGTGCAGTGTGCTCCAGGATCAATTCTGGTTGAACCTGTTGAAAGCTCAGGCCCAGAGGGCTTGGCCTGGGAATAACAGGAGGCTGCAACAGAGCTCGACCCCAGGGGTCTCCATGGCCCGAGAATAAAACCCAAACACCCCCGCACCCGAGACCCCGTGTGATTTGGCCTCTGCCCATCTCAGTAATCTCCTGCATCCTCCTCCTCCCCTGACACAGCCTCAGAGCCTTCTCATCTTTGTACCCAGACAGCTCTTGTTCTTCCTAACAGGGTGGCTGACTTTCCTACCTTCAGGTCCCCACTTGTCTGTTCACGTTTAATAGTACACTTACACTGTCTGCTAGCTACTGTCACCACACCCTATTGATTCTAGTTAGACACATCACAATTATTAATTCTTTGCTAATTTGTTAGTCTCAACCCACTAAGCTTCATGAAGGCAAGGACCACACATATGTTTATTCACCAATGTATCCCCAGCCCCTAATATCTGAACGTTGAACATTGTAGAAGCACAGTAAATCTTGTTGTTGAAGAAATGAATGCAAGAAAAAAGTCAGCAGCAAGGAATCAAAGACTTAGTCTTGCTATAAACACTAAAGAACCTGGGCCTTTTTTCTAAAATAAGCGTTAAAAGACATGAATTTCCCTCTGAGCATTGCCTTAGCTGCATCCCATATATTTGGTTAGGCTGTATTATCATTATCACTTAGAAATATTTAAAAATATCCTTCTGATTTTTTTCTTTGATCCATTTATCTTTTTTTTTAAAAGAAGTGTGCTGTTTAATTTCCAAAATGTCTGATAGTTATCTACATATCCTAGATAACTTATTATTGATTTATTGCATAGTGCTGTTGTGGTTAGAGAGCATGCTTCATTTGATTTCAGTTCTTCTGGGCTTCTTTTTAAACAGAAGAAACCTCTTTGATTGCTAGTGCTCTGCTGTTAGCACCCTAAAGGCCCAAACCCCAATAAAACAGAGTACTTGGACACCTTTTTTCTTGTAAGGTTAAGTGTTTTTTAAAAATACTCACATTCTTTCTCTGGGCCTTTGTTCCGGGTGGTTCTTGGAGACTGGAAGGAGCTGTGAACACAGTGGGGATGGGTGTCAAACATTGGTGGTGTTTATAAGGTCACCAAAGGGCAGAGTCAGAGCATCTGCCTGTCTCTGGAAATAATTTAGGGACACATAGCAAACATTCAGGTCATAGGAAACAGGTCTGAAGCAAAACGGTCATGTTTGCCACTGGCCCAGAGACACTGCTTTTGCAGGTAAGAAAGAGGTAGACAGCTGCCAGTGCAGGTAGAACTCAATATTTAGGTGAGACATGCAACTGTTTCCTGTTAATGTTTACCTAGCACTTGAAGGGTGAGGGTGGGAGCCCTGATTTGCAGTGCTTGTGGATTTCTGTGGTGCAAATGATCCCATAAAGGCAGAGCTCAAGACGCCAAGTTGACCTCACTGAATGCAGAATGGGGAGAGATGGGTACAAGCTGTTCTGGCCGTCTGGTAGGAGTTGGACTCGGCGCACCATGGTGTGTTTCTGGATCCTTTCATTGGCCTCTAACCAGCTGTGTGAACCTGGGCAGGTTAGTTCTGAGTATTAGATGCTTCATCCGTAAAGAATGGGCTTCCCAGGTGGCACTAGTGATAAAGAACCCATCTGCCAATGCAGGAGACGCAAGAGATGCAGGTTTGATCCCTGGGTTGGGAAGATTCCCTGGAGTAGGAAATGGCAACCTGCTCCAGTGTTCTTGCCTGGAAAGCCATGGACAGAAGAACCTGGTGGACTACAGCCCATAGGCTGCAAAGAGCCAGACACAACTGAGCAACTGAGCATACACATCTGTAAAGAAGGCTGAAGGCAACCCGTGTTTTTCAAAGCTCCAAGAGGACCGAGTGCTGTGCTATATATAATGGCTTTGTCATCTGTTCATCCATAAAGAACATTAGTGTGTCAAGTTTTTTAAAAACGGAGCAGGTACTCTCAGGTGATATGCTCTGAAGATAACGGAAATGTGAGTGATTACTGCCTAATTAAAGTGTAGTGATTAAGCTGAGCACTTAGAGTTGGTCATTCCATGTGATTCACCTAGGCCCTGGTGGCTTGGATATTTTAATATCAAAGTATTACTGATCTTTAAAAAAATTCCCTCTCAGTAAATTCTCATTCTCACAATGATAAGTTTGAAGGTCTGTAAAATTATACAAAACAAAGCTAAAATGCTAGACCCAGAGAACTTGCTTAACCTTAAGAAGGAAGATAGTTCCTGAATAAAGAAATTTAGAGAGATAGTTGCTACCCTGGTCCTACCATGAATCAACTGAGTGACTTCTGCAAAGTCACTTAACCTCTCTGGGCCTTAAATGGCATGTGTGGAAACTCCTAGGAGGGCTGTGGACAACAGAATGGACATCTCACATTTCCCCTCCCCTCCAGGTGTCCTTGCCACCTTCTTTTGATAACAGCACTTACAGGTGATGTTTTTTCCCTGGGGGAGCATCCCTCCGTACTCTCAGTCCTGTGGGTGGATCTGATCCTACATTAGGTTCCGGGGTGGACGTGTGACCCTGGTCTGCCCTGAGTACCACTTCCCCCTGGCCTCAGCAGCAGGCCTAGGAGGGACTATGAACCAAGCTGGGACAAGTGAGAGGCAGTGTCAGGACTTATGGTGGAAATGTCAACAAAGAGATGCTTTTTCTCTTCGGAGTTAAGGACTGAAGCCTGGGGCCATCTTGCTACTTACTTAGGAAGAGGGAATCAGACTGCAGAATCAAGAGATGGAGAGAGGCAGATTTCTGAAGACATTGAGTGACTGGATCCTGCTGTGCCTAAACCCTGGACTTTTCTGAGAACTGATAAAATTTCCTTTTGACTTGAGCCAGTTTGAATTGCTTTTCTGCCTCTTGCTACTCAAAAGTTTTGGCAAACATGTTCAAGGCAAACTTTCAGACAGTGACATCTACTCTTGGCTGCCTACCAACAGCCTTCCTCTTGGCTGACAGAATCCATCTTCTCCCACAGGGCCTAAAAATGCTGACTTCCCAGCATCCCTTACAGTTGGGCATATGACCCTACCTTGGCCAATGGTATTTAAAGAGAAGGTTGCTAGGGACTAGTGGAAAAGTCCCCCCCACCACCAAATAAAAAGAAGAGGGAGGCTTCCCTGGTGGCGCAGTAGTAATGAATCTACCTACCAATGCAAGAGACATAGGTTCGATCCCTGGGCCAGGAAAATCCCACATGCCACAAAGCAACTAAGCCTGAGCACCACAACAACACTGGAGCCTGGGAGCTGCCACTACCGAAGCACTACCGTGCATCCTAGAACCCATGATCCACAGGTGATGCCACCCACCACGGTGAGAGGCCCACTCGGCACAACTAGAGAGTAGTCCTGCTCATTGCAACTAAGGAAAAGCCTATGCAGCGACGAAGACCCACCGCAACCATAAATAAGTAAATAAAATTATTTTTAAAAAGAGATGAATATGGGTAAATGGATTTCTGCTGCTGTTGGATAATGCTGGGTTGACATGTGATGTCTGGAACTGCAGCAGCCATCTTGATTACATGAGGCACAAGCCGAAGGATCAAACAAATGCTCTGAGGATGACAGAACAGAATGACAGATGGAGTCTGGGTCCTTGCTGGTGATATTGAGCCATTGAACCATCCCTGGAAGTACTTACCTCCTAACCAATTACATGACATAATGTGCCTTGAACTTAAAGCCACTTAGATGGGGCTTTCTATTCCTTGAAGCCAAAAGGACTGTAAGTAATACAAGTCTGGATGCTTTAGAATTCTGTATCAATGGTTGGATGTTATACTGCTTACATTATTGCCTGTTTAGAGTAACCAGGGAATTCTTAATATCTCTTTTTGAGGGGCCCCTTTCTAGATCCTGAGCCAGTGTGGATGCCCCTAGTTACAGATTTTATACCCCTTTTCAGAAAATTCTTACCGGTGACAGTGATGCTTCCAATTTCCAAACTCAAGTTTGAGAAGGCGTCCCTCACCACTACAGTGACCAGAAAGGTGCCTGCAATACGAAAAGTGGAGAATTATGGGCGTTGTAATCCGAGGGTCAGCTTGCCCGGAGACAGTTCTCCCAGCCTGAACTTCCCCAGTCCTCTGAGCACAGCATCGACGCTTTCATCACTGAAGCATTTCATGATTCCCTGTTGTATGCCAGGCATGGAGCAAGGCTCTGAGGACACAGAAATGAATGAAACGTGCTCCTTGTCCTCAGGGCCGTAGGGTCCTGTAGGCATGTGGGGCTCTCCAGGAACTGGCATGGGGAGCAGTGTGAGCACAGGTTAGGGGGCTGCTTCCACCTTGGGGGAGAAGGCAATGTTTATGGGGTGTGGCAGGGGCCAAAGCCGAAGTTCACAGGATGAGTAGTGCTCGTTTGCCAGATGAGAGAGGAGATTCCAGCAGAAGGGGGCCTGGCCATGGTTTTAAAGGGTCAAGAGAGCGGAGAGCGGGGAGAAAGATTAGTCAGAGGATTTGGACAGGGCTGCTGCTACATGTGTATCTCCATCTTGCCTCTCTCATGGGGAAGTGGGCGTGGGGGCTGCCTTCTTCTCTTCTCAAGCCTGGAGAGAAGGTCTCCAGAGAGGGCCCCTGGACAGCTGGGTTTGTATTCTTTGGGGCTGAGGACTCACATGTGCTGTGCTCGGTCACTCAGTCACGTCTTACTCTGCAACCCTGTGGACTATAGCCCACCAGGCTCCTCTCTGCCCATGGAATTTCCCAGGCAGGAATACTGGAGTGGGTTGCCAATTCCTCCTCCAGTGGATCTTCCCGACCCAGGGATTGAACCCGTGTCTCTTATGTCTCCTGCATTGGCAGGCAGATTATTTACCACTAGCGCCAACTGAGACTCCCATGGGCAATTCCTTACTCATGGCCTTAAAGGAATGATCTATGACAGGTGGAGAGAGGGGGAAGGGAAGACAGGAAAGGTGGCATTTCTGCATTTGGGAAATGACAACAGTTGGCCGGTAGCAGCCAAGAGCTGGGTGAGAATTTGCTATGGACCAGACGTTTGCCCCCGGGAGAGGAGGCCCTGGAGATGGTAGAGAGAATGAGGAGAACAGAGAGAGGGACCCTCTTGGTGACGGGAGAAGCACCAGCTGAGGCGATGTGGCCCCAAAGGAGAGGCATTACCCCCACCCCAGGAGCCCGTGGAAGCTCCTCCGAGAGGCAGCTGCAAGCACCTGCAGGGCCCCGAGAGCAGGGCCGGTGCCGTCACATGAAGGCCTTCTGTTCCTACCCGGTGCCCTTTCCCTTCCCTCACCCCCTTCATCCCGGAGGCATCCAGCTTGTTCTTCTCGTGGGAAGAGAGGACTGCTTATCATCTGAGAGTGAGTCCAAAAGTCAGAGGCTGTACGGAGATTTTAATCTCTCATCCCCCACTGCGTAACTTTAAAGGGTACAAAAATTAATTTGCATTTGATCTATAGTCTCTGTATTGTATTTTCCATTGTCATTCCGTTTCATTTCCAGATTCTTCCTGTTCCAATCTGTACCCTTCGGTACCTGGCAAAATTGCAGTGTTTCTCTTCTTGACTCTATCGTTCCTTCTGCCATCTCTCTCTCTCTCTCTCTCTGTTTTTAAACCAACTCCCTTGCTGAGGGCATGGTGGCCCACACCTGTGCCTCATTACCCCACCTTCTCACACACGTCTGAGGCCCAGGGCAGGGGACCTGGGTGGGCTGGAGGCTCTGCGGCCTTCATCACATTCCTGCCTGCTGACCTCACCACACTGGCCTCAAAGAGCTCTGTTCTTTCCAGATTAATTGCGCGTCAGCTGTGGCCTCCTGCCCTGGCTGGTGCCAGCCAGTCTGCTGCCCTATCATCTATTCCCGCCAGCATCCCAGCACTTCCTTCTTGTCCCTCTGTTTCCCACCCTGTCGTTTTTTTACCAGTCTCTCTACCCACAGGGCGTGGACTGCAGTTTCCCGAAACACATTCTCCTCTAGAAATGATGGAAGAGATCCAGGTACGCCTGCTCACTTCCAGTGATTCTCCATGGGGGTGATTCTGCTCTCCAGGGCGCAATTGGCAGTGACTGGAGACGTTTGTAGTTGTCATGATTTGGTGCTACTGGCATCGAGTGGGTCAAGGCCAGGGATGCTGCTAAACATCCTGTGATGCACAGGACTGTCCCCACAACAAAGAGTTATCCGGTCCCAATGTCAGGAGGGGGGTTCCCTGGCTCCTGGGAAAGGTTGAGGGCAGGAGAAGGGGGCGGCAGAGAATAAATTGGTTGGATGGCATCACTGACTCAATGGACGTGAGTGTGAGTAAACTCCAGACAGTGGAGGACCGGTAAGCCTGGCATGCTGCAGTCCATGGGGTCACAAAGAGTCGGACACGATCAAGCGACTGAACAACAGAATGTCAGAAGTGCCAGAGCTGAGAATCCCTATAACTATAAGCTCCATGACTGAAGATGGCCTCTGCCTCTTCCTTATTTTGTGACCTCAGCTGGTTGCTGTGAACCACGTTTGTGTCTTGGACATACGGAGAAACTGGCTAAGAGGACCCTAGACACCAAGTTGGGAAGGGAAGATGAGGGATATTTGGAAGGGGAGCCACACACCCCAAATACCTTCAAGAGGAACCGCCACATGGTAAGTCCCAAATGACCCTCTGAGGTTCTCTTTCTCATAGGAGAAGGTTGTATTGAGTCCTGCCACCTCAAAGGTCAAACTCTCTGGGATGCCGTGAGCCACTGAGACATTGACTAGTAGGTCCTGTCCAAGCTCCAAGTGGTCAGAAGCCCAGGAGGCCTGCAGCCCCGACAGAGTCTCCACGAAGTGGACAGTGATGTTCCTGGAGGGGGCGGAGCTGGTGGTGTCGCTGGTGGCTCGGATCTCCAGTTGGTGCATCCCTGGGCCCACTCGGTGCTGGACTCCTCTGTCCAGGGTCAGACTGTAGGGAAGCGGGCCCCTCTGCGTGGTGAACTCAGCCAGGGTTGTGTTACCTAGCAGCACAGTGTAGGTCACCCCTGTTCCTAGGTGGAGTGAGAAACATTTAAGGATGTCAGTAACTACATGCAGTAGATTATACTGAGATAGTTCAGACTCCAGCTGTGAAGTCAGAGTCCACGTATACACATAGATGTGGATATAAAGACGTATATAAGGATATATCCTCCCCCAGATAATTAACACTGATCTCTCGAGTATTGGGTTCACAAGTGATTTTTCTTTCAGGGTCCTCACTGCTCACCTGCATAGTCTTAATTATTTCCATCTCCATGACTGGCCACCTGAAACGCTGCCCAGTGGGAGAATTCAGCCCATTCACATTAAGATAGGGCTCCCTTACAGCTTGGGGGTGGTTGTGCTACCTGGATGCTAAATATTGTGGTTGACTCTTAAAATAGGATTTAAGCCCCCAAATTAATATTCTTTCCAATAGAAACCAAGCTAGTGTGTTTCTTGTTTGAGTGATGGTGATGTTGATGAGGGTGATGATGGTGATGATAGCCCTCTGGGAACACGAACCTTGACTTTCATGTTTATTGCTGCCTTCCCCATATCTGGCAAAGAGCAGTCACTCAGTTATATTTGTAGAATGAAAAAATATTATCTTAAGCCTTTCTAGGTGCACCTAGGTTGCATCTTCAGCCAACCAGAACACCAGAACAGAAAGGAGCCACAGCACTGTGTTTAAAGTCCGGTTATAGCTCGATGAAGTTACTGCTCTGAGTGAGGCTCCAGGGGGTGTTAGGCTGGGCTGAGACCTGTCCTCTCCACAGCCCTGTGCCACTCAGTGGCCTCTGTCCAGATCTCAGACTGGACCTGTGCCTTGAGGAAAGATGCTGCTTCGGATGAGGTCAGGTCTTGGTTGGAAGGATTCTCTATGGACAGAAGGGGTGATAGGCAAAATATCTAGCAACTGCCATTGCATGGGCACTAACTAAGTAGAATGATGTCCTGATAAATCAGGATGGACAGTGTGACCAATCGAAATGGATGCTGTGACCAATTAGAATGGACATTGTGACCAATGAGAAATATTGCTGTGACCAATTGGAATAAAAGCCATGGCCAATCAGAATGGATACCATGACCAATCAAAATGGACATGATAACCAAGCAGAATGGCCTCTGTGACCAGTCAGAAGGGAAACTCAGCAACCAGATGTACACCAGCCATAACAGCTGCTGTGGCTGTACCAGTGTGTGCAGCTGAATATTAGCTTGAACTGGGGGNTGACCAATCAAAATGGACATGATAACCAAGCAGAATGGCCTCTGTGACCAGTCAGAAGGGAAACTCAGCAACCAGATGTACACCAGCCATAACAGCTGCTGTGGCTGTACCAGTGTGTGCAGCTGAATATTAGCTTGAACTGGGGGCAGTATGATTGTGCCAAACTGGTCAATGCTGGCAGCGCTGAGATGCGCTCAGACCCAGCTGGCAGCCCTCCCACTCCTGTTCACATTCCCCCAACAGGGGGTGGCTTGGAAGTCTACTTTTTGCAATGGGACAGGGGCATGCCAAGGATCTTTAGGAGGCTAGTTGCTCTCACTAGTCTTGTGACTTAGGCCAAATTTCTAAACATTCCTTCCATTTCTTCCTTTGTAAAATATACTGGGTGGGCTAGTGTATATAAAGCACTTAGACCAGGTTGTGGTCTATACACTAGGTGCTAGATAAATGAAAAAAAAAACTGACTCCGTAAATCATTGCTGTTAGTATTTATTGAAGCCTGGGAGCTGGATGGATAGATTTGGGGCAAATCAAGGTTGCTTTGATCTTGACCATTTCTGCAGACTCACCTCCATCAAGCTCCACCTGAATCCACAGAGGGTCTCCAAAGACTGCCCGGCAGAGAGGGCTGCCTCCTGACGTGGTCAGGCCAGAGCACCCAGTCACACGGAGCCTCTCCGTGTTGTCTTGAATCATCACTTGCTTCTGAGCCATCACATGCCACTCGCTGGTTGAACACTCAGCAAACACGGTGAAATCCCCAGGGGCTGTGAATTGGTGGGTCACCCTGCTGGACAGACTGCCAGCAACAGTCAGAAACATTACCAGTGTTGGGCTCACAGAAACACATGCATTCACACACATGTGCACACATGTACTCACCCACGGCACATCTTCCCTGCTCTGCAAAGATAAAAAGAATGAAGAAAAAGATGCTACATAACCAAGCCAGGGTCTCAGTGTTCACAGAGGTTACATTAGGACTCCCAAAGCAAGTGAGAAGTGGAAGAAATAGCTCTGACTAACCAGGGAGCCAAATATTGGGCTGAAAGTCTGTTTTCTGCCATTTACTGCCTCTGTGGTTCATACAAACCCCCTCTTTGGGCCTTCTTGCTTAGTCTGTAAAATACTGTGCCCAGTCTACCTCTCTGAGCTTTCTTTTCCCATCTGTAAAATGGGATCAGAGTCCAAACATATCAAAATTGTGGCTGTTTTGCTTCTCATTTTCCCGAGAGGACTAATTTAAATCTCTAAAATGGTCTGCAAAGATCCCCATCACCTCCCTTCCTGTCCCTCTCCTCAGCCACTGCCACACTCCCCTTCTCTGACTATACTAGCAGCTCAGACCTCTTTGCAGTTCATAGGACTTGTCACCTCTTCCCCACCCAAAGGCCAGTAAGCATGCTGTTCTTTGCAGGGAAATCTCCTGTCCTTCTCTCTGCTCATACTCTTTGGTCTTCCTTCAGTTCTCATTTTAAACGTTGCCTCCTCTGGGAAGTTTTCCTGGATTCCCTTTATAGACACTGTAGCTTCTCTGCTTCTCCCAGGTGACCCTTGCTTATTCACCGTCATTCTTCTCTGCGGGGCTGTCAGTGCAGGTAGTGCCTGTCTAGTTCCCCTTTATACCTGGCACCTGGCGGAGCACTGAGCACATAGCAAGTGCTTGAGAAATAGTTTACAAAAGCACACAGTTGTGAAAAAGCCTGGAGAACAGTGACCTGGACTTAGCCCACGATAGCCTGTTTCTCCCATTAATCACAACTAACATACTGGGAGAACACAAAAAGAAACTATGAGAGGACCCTGAGAAGGAAACACCAGCAGGCAGACTGAGGACAAAAGTCAAAACTGTAAGAATCATCCGTAAAGATGGGAGTTCCCTGTTTCCTTTGTCCCAGTGGTAGCCTGAGTCATGGTACTGCACAGTGAGTAAAGAAAACAAAAACCCGGATAGAAATCCCTTCTGTTAGCCAGGGGACCAGAGAAAGGGGCCCAGTGAGTCTGAGCGTACAGAGGAAATGCCCATTTTTTGTTTCATGTCGTTTCTCTTTTCTTCTCTCCTGTCCCCATCCCAAGCTGTCCTCTCTCTCAGAGCTGCACTGACTGTGTGGGATGATGCAGAAATACCCAAGAGAAAACTGATCTTTCTATCCAGAGGAACCATGGAGAGGGGACTGTAGAAGCTGGAGATTGTAGGGAAAGTCCGAAAAGGAGAGTAGAGAATTCCCTAATTCTGTGTGTGGCCTAGCATGAATCATGAGTTCACCTATAAACTGCATGTGCAGAACAGACCCACAGAGACCTAGTAAAAGCCTTTAGTAAAGGACTAAACTGCCACGAAAACCAGCACCCCAAGTGGCACATGAGTGGAACGGAACCTGACAGCTTTGAAAACTGAACTCATGTGGGAATCTCTGCTCATAGAAGGCAAGTCAGAATGTGTGCTCTGAATCTAATTGGGTTGGTTGTCTGCTAAAACAAAACAAACAAATATTAACATTTTCCAGAGCATTTTAAAAAGAACCCAGAGTCTTGGAACCTACTACCCAAAATGTCCAGAATACAATTCAAAATTGCTTGATACACAAAGAACAAGGAAAATGTGACCAAATTTCAGGGAAAATATCATCGATATATGTCAGCTCTGAGATGACTCAGATATTGAAATTATCAAAGACTTTAACCCAGGGATTATAACCATGCTCCATGAAATAAAAGGAAATCCTCTTAAAATGAATGGAAAAATAGACATTCTCAGCAGAAAAATATAAACCATTAAAACCCAAATGGAAATTTTAGAAATGAAAAGCACTATGTATGAAACAAAAGATTCATTGGATGGATTTAATAGCAGAATAGAGATGGAAGAGGGAAAAGTCACCTAACTTAAAGATAGAGTAAGAGGAATTATCCAACCTAAAGAACACAGAGAGAAAAAATATTAAAATTTTTAAAATGAGTAGGATGTCAGCGATCTGTGTAACAATATCTAAAAGTAAAACATCTGTGTCATTTTAGCACCAGAGCGGTTGCTGTAGAAAAATATATTTGAAGAAATAATGGCTGAAATTTTTCCATATTTGGCAAAACACATAAATTCAAAGATTCAAGAAGTTCTGTCAAACCAAATGTAAACAAAAAGCAAGCAAAAAAACTTGAAGCATGCCCACACAATTGCTGAATAGCTTGAAAATCAAAAGAATAAAAAGAAAATTTCGAAATTGGTCTGAAAAAAAAAGGATACAGTACATATAGTAAGGGGCTTCCCAGGTGGCACTATTGGGAAAGAACCTGCCTGCCAATGCAGAAGATGTAAGAAACATGGGTTGGATCCCTGGGTTAGGAAGCTACCCACTGCAGCGTTCTTGCCTGGAGAATCCCATGGACAGAGGAGCCTGGAGGACTGCAGTCCATAGGTCACAGAGAGTTGGACACAACTGAAGTGAGTTACCTCCCCCATAGAGGAAACAGTGATTTGAATGACTGTAGATTTCTTTGGAAACTGTAGAGGTCAGAGATAGTGAATGACATCTTCAAAGTGTCNACCCACTGCAGCGTTCTTGCCTGGAGAATCCCATGGACAGAGGAGCCTGGAGGACTGCAGTCCATAGGTCACAGAGAGTTGGACACAACTGAAGTGAGTTACCTCCCCCATAGAGGAAACAGTGATTTGAATGACTGTAGATTTCTTTGGAAACTGTAGAGGTCAGAGATAGTGAATGACATCTTCAAAGTGTCAAAAGAACTGTCAACACATAATTCTATAGCTGGCAAAAGTATCTCCCAGAATTAAAGCAAAATAAGCACATTATCAGGAATAAAGAAATTCTCTAAGAGACTTTTTGCTATAAAATCTACTTTAAAGAAAATGCTAAAGGATGTTTTTCCAACTGAAGGGAAATGATATCAGAGGGAGACTTGGAACTTCAGGAATGAAGGGAGAGCACAAGAAAAGGTAAATGTCTTGGTAAATGTAGATTGTTTTTTTCCTCTTAAGTTCTTTGATATATGCATAACTGTTGAAAGGGCTTTTCAGTGTATATAAGTGTCCTACAATTGACAATTATAACATAAGAGATGAAAGGCAAAGGAAACCATATGCTAATAAGGCCTTAACATTTTACCTGAAGTGGTAAAATATTCACTTAGAGTGAATATTTTAGTGGTAATATTTAGTAATATCTTAGTGGTAATATTTTACCACTGAGAGTTAATAAAGTGAAAGTTTAAATATATGTATTATAATCTCCAAAGAAACTACTTAAAACGTTATCCAAATAAGTGTTACCAAAAAAGTCAATAAATAAGCAAAAATAGAATACTGAAAATATTCAAATAATCCAAAAGAGGGCAAGAAAGGGGAGAAACAAGGAGGAAGTAAACAGAGGGTAAAATAGAACACAAATAACAAAATAACAGACCTAAATCTAACTATATCAAGAATTATATCAATTGTAAAAGGTCTAAACATAACAATTATTATGCCAGATGGCATTTAATACAAACCAAGACTCAACCATATGCTGTCTACTAGATGCCCACTTTAAATATGACAATATGGCTCGGTTAAAAGTAAAAGGAGAAAGAAAGATGTAACAGTAAACACTAATCAAAAGAATGCTGGAGTGCCCATAATTAATATCAAACAATGTAGATTTCAGAATAAACTAGCTCTAACTCTTTATAGAAATGTGAAGGATAGCTTTGAATCTAGCCCGTTTTTTAGCAATCCATCTGGAAGAAGCAATTTATTTCATCCTCTAAACTCTGATGCCAACTGAAATTGCCCAGGACTAAAAAGCAGGGAAATGGATTTTTTTTTTTTTTCCCTGATTTCTCTCTCAGTGATCTCTTAAGGGAGAAGAGCACAAAGTGGTTTAGTAACTGCTGCCAACAAAGAGAAACTATGCTCGGAGTACAAAGCAATGGAGACAAGAACTTAAACTTAATAACCCTATGACCCAGCAATTCCACTCCTGCGTATAAGCCCAACAGAAATGTGTACATATGTGCTTGAAAAGTTATTTACTAGAATGTTCACAGCTGTACAAGTTGTATTAATAATAGTCCAAATGTGAAACCATCCCTATACATGTCAATGCTAGAATGAATTAATAAATAGAGGAATATTCATACAACAGAGTGTATATGGCAATGAGAAAAAAGAAACCACAGTTATACACAACAACATGGATCAGTCTCAGAAGCATGCTTATTGAGCAGAAGTAAGACACAAAAGAAAATATACTTTATGGTTATAATTATATAATTTTCAAACACAGGTCACAGTGTTCAGTGATGTTAGAAATGATCCTCGGGGGGCCCTGGTGGATTTCTGAGGGGAGAGTCATGTTTTGTTTCTTGATCTGGATGCTGGTTATATGCCTGAGTTTATTGTGTAAAAATTAATTGAGCTGTATCTTTTTGAGCGCTTTTCTGTACACACCTTGTGCCTCAATGAAAAGTTTAAAAATTAGTTCAAGATTCCCTCACTTACGGATTTGTATACATTGCTTTGACATGAATGGGATGCAGCTTAATGGGAAGGGAAGGTCACCCTCCAGACTCAGAGGTGTCCAGAGGTGACTTGAAATAAAGATGCAAGAATAATGGCAACACCCTGATCTGCCAGTAGGTGGCACTGAGTTATATAGTACTAGGACAAATTTCACTTTATGCTAATTGTCCCTTAAGGCACGTAATGTAATTTCAGAAATGTAGAAAGTTGCCCATGACAAACAAAGAAGCAAAACAGCTTGCCATGCAAATGAACACAAGACACGGAGGTGCAAGGCAAGCATTTAAAGGAGGAATTCTTTGACTTAACTGTTTCTGTTTGAGCTCTGATCCTATCCCATTGTTGTTTAGTCGCTCAGTCGGGTCTGACTCTTTTGCAGCCCCATGGGCTATAGCCTGCCAGGCTCCTCTGTCCATGGGATTTCCCTGGCAGGAATCCTGGAGTGGGTTGCCATTTCCTTTTCCAGAGGGTCTTCCTGACCCAAGGATAGAACCGTTGTTTCCTGCGTTGGCAGGTAGATTCTGTCCTGATGAGCCACTGGGAGAGTCCTCCTATCCCATTAACTCAGGTGACTTATCTGGCATGCAGATGAACAGTCTGGTTTGAAAAGCCCACCTCGTACTCTAATAGTTAAGCTAAAGTAGGAGTCTGTACAAACACATTTTAAAAGAGCATAGTGACATTCATGCCAAGTATGTGACTTCTGTACACTTAAAATTCATGCTATTTTCATGTAAATTGAGTGCTGAGGCTGCTAGTGCAGATAAGAGAGCGTCAGAAATATATCTCCTAATGTTAAAAAGAATCACAGAAGAAGGTGAGTGGGTAGTTTCAAGGTCTAACAGATCTTTAAAGTAGACAAACTTGGATTGTTTGGGTGGGGTGATGGTGAAGGGTGTCACCATCTATTTCTTTCGAAAGAGAAGAAAAAAAATACCAGTAGCTTTTACTTACAGGAATGCCCTGAGGGATTGCGAATGTAAAGCATTGCTTATTGCTGTTTCTCTTAGATTATGAAAAAAATTAATCAGAGAATTCCAGAGAGTAATATGATAAACACCCCTGAATTCACCATCCAGAGTGGACAAATATTTGCATTTTGTCCCACTTGCTCCAGTTTTTAACTATACTTGTATGTTACTAAGATGTCCTTGTGTAACTAAAGAGCTTAGTAGGGCTACAGTCAGTCAATTTTAACTTATGCCAAATACAATTTGTATGAAATTTGGGGGGTGAAAGATTGTGTAACATAGCATTTCTTGTTTTATTAATGAAATACTAGCAAATGGGAAGAAACCCACATAATAATGCCTTGGGTGTTTCTATCACTTAAACCTTTTTTTTCCCTGCAAAGCATCTTCATGTATAATTTATTTTATTTTGTAAAGCTGTTAACACATTATTGACCAGAAACATATTAACACCACAGGTATTAATTTCCACAAAAATTCCCTGGTCAAAAAATGTATTAAGATCGCCATCAATATAAATGTGATAGGGAAGGAAATGGAAACCCAGGTATTATCTCTGGGTCTCAAATTGTATCTGGGATAAGAACCCCAGCCTCTGGACACAGTTTATTTGGCAGCACGGCACGATGCCTGAGACCCCAGAGGATTTCTGAGCTTGAGACCCAGCACGCTCACTGGACCAGACCTGGGCTGTGGGCCGGGCTTGCCCTTCGTTTGCCCCAGCCCACCCAGGCCTTCCAGGAAGGCCAGGCACCTACGGGGCTGGATTCAGAGACCTAGCCCGAGGCAGAACCAGAGATGTTTCAGGGTTAGGTGAGGGGCTTATGGGCCTCCATGATTTCCCTGAGGATCCTTGTTGAACTGGGAATGAGCCAGAACCCAAAGAAGACCTGGAACTGATGGGGCAGCCCTCTGGCTGGGGCACCCAGCAAGGCAGAATGGAGCTTACCCAGGCCCAGGCAGGACTCTGAAACGTTACGAATTGTGTGCAGCTGCCTTTGGGTTGGGGAGGTACCGTTCCCTAGAGGAGGCAGCACCCAGTGCCCTTGGGCCCTGATGCTGCCAGCCGTGCTCTCCACTGGGGTCTAAGAGCCAGGGCTTTGATTCCCAGGCAGTCCTGACTTATCCGGCTGTGCTGCCACTCACTAGCTGCATGGCTTGGTCAATGCTATTGGACGCTCTAAGCCTCAACAGCTTTGTCTGTGAAACAAGATAAGCGTTATCTAGCTCAGCACTGTCCAACAGAAACTGTGAGCCACATGTGTCATTATGAACTTTCTAAGAGGTGGCAAGAATACACAGAAGAACTGTACAAAAAAGATCTTCACGACCCAGATAATCATGATGATGTGATCACTAATCTAGAGCCAGACATCTTGGAATGTGAAGTCACGTGGGCCTTAGAAAGCATCACTACGAACAAAGCTAGTGGAGGTGATGGAATTCCAGTTGAGCTGTTTCAAATCCTGAAAGATGATGCTGTGAAAGTGCTGCACTCAATCTGCCAGCAAATTTGGAAAACTCAGCAGTGGCCACAAGACTGGAAAAGGTCCGTTTTCATTCCAATTCCAAAGAAAGGCAATGCAAAAGAATGCTCCAACTACCGCACAGTTGCACTCATCTCACATGCTAGTAAAGTAATGCTCAAAATCCTCCAAGCCAGGCTTCAGCAATACGTGAACCGTGAACTCCCTGATGTTCAAGCTGGCTTTAGAAAAGGCAGAGGAACCAGAGATCAAATTGCCAACATCCGCTGGATCATGGAAAAAGCAAGAGAGTTCCAGAAAAACATCTACTTCTGCTTTATTGACTATGCCAAAGCCTTTGACTGTGTGGATCACAATAAACTGTGGAAAATTCTGAAAGAGATGGGAATACCAGACCACCTAACCTGCCTCTTGAGAAATCTGTATGCAGGTCAGGAAGCAACAGTTAGAACTGGACATGGAACAACAGACTGGTTCCAAATAGGAAAAGGAGTCCGTCAAGGCTGTATATTGTCACCCTGCTTATTTAACTTATATGCAGAGTACATCATGAGAAACGCTGGACTGGAAGAAACACAAGCTGGAATCAAGATTGCCGGGAGAAATATCAATAACCTCAGATATGCAGATGACACCACCCTTATGGCAGAAAGTGAAGAGGAGCTAAAAAGCCTCTTGATGAAAGTGAAAGAGGAGAGTGAAAAAGTTGGCTTAAAGCTCAACATTCAGAAAACGAAGATCATGGCATCTGGTCCCATCACTTCATGGGAAATAGATGGGGAAACAGTGGAAACAGTGCCAGACTTTATTTTTTTAGGCTCCAAAATCACTGCTGATGGTGACTGCAGCCATGAAATTAGAAGACGCTTACTCCTTGGAAGAAAAGTTATGTCCAACCTAGATAGCATTTTCA